>BPTQ01000009.1:308918544-309208544 GCA_019973895.1 Chrysanthemum seticuspe
TGTTACAGAAAAGAGCGCACTATATAGTTCTTAAAAATAGAAACTTTTCGGCATACTACAAAGTGAACAGCATTTACTCGGTTTCTATCAAATGACGGCGCAAAAACAAAACAGTAACACGAAAAGTTAAACAGTATATTATCAGTAATCTATACTGTTAGAATCTTTCTATATTGTACAAAATTTTAAAGTTTTAATATATCTTCTAAATACAACAGATTAAATTATGTTTATTGAATTTTCAGATAAAGTAAAGTAACCATAACAATCATATACCTTCTCTAGTTTATTTTTGTGTTTATAATTCTGAACTTATTTAATTTTTGATGAGGTTTTTAAGACCTTAAAAAAAGATTCAATCTCCTACAGACAACCTTAGTGAGGATTTGTCATAAAGTTCATAAATATAAAGTATACATTATCCATCGAAATAATACCGGAAATACAAACAAATTCCAGTTCGAATACATCTTCCGGGTATTCGAACTAGGTTCGGGTTATTCCTTATCCCTTCCTCTAAAAAGTGTAAAAAACGAGTTTTTAAGATAACCAAAGATAGCGTTATCTCTACGCGTAAGATCCAAAACCAAAACTTCAAAAACAAACGAGTACACCCAACTATTTGGCGATTGATACCACTGTTAGGTCACTAGTTTTACAACACAAGCTTATAAGAGAAGAGATAAGGCGATTGAACAAGTAAACAAGCACACACACACACACAATAGTATGAAACGGTTAGGCGTAATGTATGAGTGAAAGAATAACTTGAACAACCAACCCTCAGATGAGGGTTTACAAGAGTTTATATAGGCAAGGAGCTAGGGCAACACTCCCTCTCCTTCCCTATTCCTTATTGGGCTTGGATCAAGCTTATGGGCCTTCTACATAAGCTTGACCTTAAACAAACATAAAGGCCATAATAAAGCTACCTATTACATATGAAATATAAATACTTGAAATACTGTTTAGGAGTGATTCCAACAGACATCCTCTAACTTAGAAAAAAATTCCAGAATTTTTGGAGTAGTTTTTAATTTATTCAAGTCTTAATATTTGTGTTTTTATTTGATCTCTTCCATATACTAACAATACCAATGAAATGAAATAGACTTTTAAGTTATTTGTATTAAATTAGACAACATAAATCTTCTATATAATTTTGAAATTTTAAAACATGTTATATCTTTCTAAGATTGTCATATCTAATGACTATTATATGACAAATTGAAAAGCACAATGACAAAACAAAAACGCGGCAGTAAACTATCTTTGGCTCATTTACGACAAGTGAAACATCATACGGCTTTTCAAAGATAAAAATTCTTGATATATCACGCGAGAAAAGACATTGTTATGAGCCTCTATGTTTTGGTTGACAAATAAGATCCCCCACTTATAATTAATAACAAGTAAACACATTGTAGACGATATATAATCTATATTTCATTAATGACCGGGTTATAAACATGTACCATGCAAATTTTGTTTCATAAGTGCTGCCAAATAAAATAACAAGGGTTGTAACTGAAAACCGCCGCAGTATCTAAGCTATAACCAAGAACCAACTTTTATAAACCCTTATTACGCAATCAATGTTTGTTCAATTAAGTAAGTATTTCAGCGCCCATTATTAGGTACATCGGTAAATATGGTCACTTGCATTGTATTTTCGAGCTCATTATTGGAGTAATGTAATGTTACAAAACCAAGTTATGTGTTTTATTCATGAAATGGTATTTGCATTTTTATACAGTAAAAATTAATCATTACTTTTTCATGTGCAACAAAGATTACTAATACATTTATGATGAACGAATAAGTCGTTGATACTAAACACCGCAAAATTGACAGAATATGTTATTTGATAGGATAAAAGGGTTTTTTGGATAAAGTTAAAGTGCAGCCGGCTCAAACGCATTCCTTCTTGCTAAACAGATGATTATAGCATAACCACATGATTTATGGGGCACTTGGTATTTTCAACAAACATGGAACCGTCACTGTTGCAAAATATGTAGCTTGCTTTTTTATTGTTATTCTGATATGGGAAGTACCTTAGAGTGTTTGAATTTTTATGGGCCTCATTCACTTTTCTTTTTGGTATGTGCCTTTGGCTGTACAGTGATCCTTTAAATCCTAATGTCCCTTTTATGCACGAATGGCATTTTTGGTCTAGCCTTGATCGCTAAATATGTTTATTGGAATGTTATATACTTACCACCCAACAGTGAGTTCCAGTGTCTTATGGTGCTTATAATATTGCCTTTATATTGTATCTAACTACATGACTATTATGGTACATGTTAGCATTACGATAATATGATTAAAGTGATGGCTATTCTATATGTTAGGAACCTTTAATTCGTCATAGAAAGGTGTAATAGAAAGATAGTAGTGGGCTATATTGAAATGGGCTAAGTAATGTTTGTCTTGTTATGTTAGAATGCAATATGTATAAGCCCGATCCAAAATAAAAGCGAAAGCCCATGAAGCCTATAGGGGCATGTGAACTAAGTATAAAACCTCTCAAATGCTTTCATTTGGAGGTGTGGAAGCCTTTTAGTTTGTATATGTTTTTTTAGAGAGAAAAAATCTAATACACATTTGGTTTTTCACCTAGTTTTTCATTCTCACCTCTCAACCTTCACGTCTCACTCTTTCTTTATATATCTTTTTGGTGTTTTGATCTTTTTAAAGGAACCTACAATTGGAATCAATTGGCACACAATGATTTAGAGGTGCTTTGTGTTGTTTACATACGTTTTTTAGATCAAAATTTGAGCCGAAATAGGTTTTTAGGTGAAATCGAGAGTTTCGGTCCTAAATCTTTGATTTTTACGTATTATGTTATAAAAGTTGTTTTCTTGAATTTCCTAGATTAACAAGCAAGAGCGAAAAAAAATGAAAGCAAACGTGAAAAAATAGAGATTTAAATGATTTTTGTTGCGTTCTTTTGTGTCAAAAAGTCCCGAGTTTTGAAAATTCAAAAATTTCGAGTTTTGATTGTACTATACGAGGTCCCACGTCTGCTGTCCTTTGCGAGTATCTCGGATCAACAGTTTTCTTCGAGTTTTGGATAGACTCCAAGTTTGGTATTCTGATTTTCGTCACCGAGTTTCTATCCGAAATAGACTTCTGAGTTTAAGGAAACATTGAATATCTCCAATTTTATCTTACCGAGTTTAATGAGCTCCGAGTTTGTGATTCCGAGTTTTGAACTACGACTTTGTCTCCGAGATTGAAGGTTTCCGATTTTTACTCCGATTTTAAGAGATCTCCAATTTTTACACCAACTTTGAACAAACTCCGAAATTCTCACCAAGTTTCAAGATACAAGACCGAAATTGTAGAGTCCAAAATTTGATTTTTCGGGCAAAACTTCAAACCAGCATAGTTTGAGCTACGAGTTTCCATATGGTAGATCCATAAACTATCAAATCGAACGTCGGAATGTGTAGAGTAGTAGGTTAACCCACTACATCGGTTAACGAAACTTTTTAGTTCCAATTCGCTCTTGTTTAAGAGTTATTGATGATTTTAGTTTTGCAACAACAACTTAACTTGCAACAAACACAACTCCTTATTCGTTGAACCGATCCAAAGTAAATTAATCACGCATTATCATTATGTCTCAACAACAACTTCAAAACTTCATCATGAATCAATCACAAGATGTTATTGCTGCCGGAATAGAATTCCGTCCTCCGATGCTTTCACGTGATACTTATATCCAATGGAAAACTCCTATGCTTCATTTTCTCAAAACCCGACACAATGGACATTTACTTGCGAACTCCTTCGTTGAAGGTCCTTATCAGTTCCATGAGATAGTAATCCCGATGATCCACAAGGAAACCCTCATCTTGCTTCGTTCACATGACTACAGAGAGTAGCAAATTTAACTGAGTGAGAAAGCATATATAGATAGCTGTTGATGGCATGGCTATGCATTATGTTCTAATAGGTTACCAATGTCTGTGTAACTATGGATGCTTTGGAGAGTGCTAATGAGATATGTAAAGAAGTTCGCATACAGGTGGAAGGGAGTAATGTTGGATTACAAAAGAAGAAGTGGATGTTATTATGGCAGTTCAACAATCTCAAATCCATTCCGGGTGAATCATTGAAATCTTACTACGTGTGATTTACAACGTTTCATAACAACATGACATGGTATAAGGTGAACATGGAAAAAAAGGATGTTAACATCAGAGTCCTGAACAACCTTCAACCCGAATGGAAACGATACGTCCCACTGGTTACGCAAAGTAAAGTGTTGGATAAGGTTATTAGTCGAATAATATTAGCCCATGCATTGTTTATTATTTATTGTGAGGTTTAGCCTATATAAGTTATCTTATTGTGCAAGACTTGTGATGTATATATATTTGATCATTAATAATAACAAATTATGGGTTTTACCAATTCTAATATAGTAATCAGACCACCAAAACATACACCAAAACTCCAAAAAAAAAACTATCATCTTACTTTTTCTCTTTTTTCTTTTACGTTGTTTGCTACTTGCTTGTTGCTTCGTCTTTTCAAATCACACACCCACGTGATTATCCATGCACATACATCTATAACCATTAAAAAAAATAACAAACCATTAATAATATTTGCTTGTTGCCCCATCATGTTCTGCTCCTATTACCATAATGATAGCACTCATATTACTAGAATGATAGCAGATGCATCTAACCCTTCCTAAGTTCCTTCAAATGTTAATCTCTTACTTAGAGTTACTTTGTATACATTTTTTATGACTCACTTTTTATACATTTTTTATGTCATCTCTTACTTTGAGTTACTATTTTGTAAGTTATTAGCTTCATTTTGATTTTGATAATGGGTCAATGATCCCTGCTACAAGC
This sequence comes from Chrysanthemum seticuspe, assembly GCA_019973895.1. Taxonomy (NCBI): domain Eukaryota; kingdom Viridiplantae; phylum Streptophyta; class Magnoliopsida; order Asterales; family Asteraceae; genus Chrysanthemum; species Chrysanthemum seticuspe. Next base: position 308,923,425 of record BPTQ01000009.1, read on the forward strand.
AATATAAATCATACATGTTGTTATCAACACTGTATGTGCTAATTAAAACAAAAAAGGGCAAGTTGCACACAATGAACTTCAAAGTGTTATTTAGATAGAGAGTTACAACTCAAATTCTAAACCTCAAAGACATCAACAACATCGACAAGTTCATTGAACCTGTTGATTTCTTTTAATGAGATAATCCCATAGAAATGACAATATGCACTTAATGGTCTCTCGATTAAAAGACTTGCAACCCAAATTCTCAAACCTTAAAGACATAGGATGCACAATTAAAGCCTAGAGGGTAAAGGAATCCTTTTTTTTTTTTTTTGTAATCAGCACATGAAATGTTGATAACAACATGTATGGTTTCGGCTGCTTGCGGCAGAGATTATTAAAGAAACATTACTAGTTTAGTCACTAGATGTTTTATTTTTATTTATGTATTTATTTTATTTTATTTTTGTGGTGAAAATGCAAAATATATTACTCGAAAGAGTTTTACACAAGATACAAACCGCTAAATCTTGATAAGTATCGACAGACCCAAACAAAAACAAGGAATAAAGCAACATTCTACATCCAAATGCTTAAAGAACATATACAACAAATGAACTAGAAATATTTTCACCAATTCACCATGCATTTAAGGATATCCCAAGTCATGACTACACTTACACCAATTCCAAACATGTCTTATAACCATTATGCAGAACCTCCATAGCTCACACACATGGTTACAAGTATGCATATCATAGTGGCCTCATCAAAACTTGAGATCACTTAATGCTAACTCACCAAACATGACTACATTTTCAAAATAAGTTCTATTCCATTACTCACTAGATGTTTAGTGTACTTAATCAAACATTCTTTTTTTTTGAAAGATAATTTTTATTAGACTCTATTATGTTCCTATAGAAAAAAGACAACAAGTTACAATACGTTTTACAAACCGTTTTTAGATCATGAGTCCAATCACGGCACAATGGAACCACTTTTTGACCCTACTATTAATCCAACAAAAGGAGGAACCGAGTTTCTTCTTCCAAGATGTGTTTAACTAGAGGATTTAAATCGAAACATACTAGATTTTACGTCAAATAACCTAATTAGTTGTTGCATGACCACATCAAGGCATATTTTTTCTAAGTTACCCGATTTTTTTGCTAATTATTGTTTCTTATGAGTCGTCTTATTGTAGTGATTTATTATTCATTGGTCATTAGCGTATGCTTTTTCATCAATGAATATATGCATTACATATTTGTAAATAACAAACCTGCTATTATTTTAAAATGAATCTTATTTTAAAATGAACCTTAGCTGTCACGTGTAGTGTACATGAGACTCTCTAAAGGCGTTAATTTCCAATTATATAAAATGATGCAAACCTGATATATATATATATATATATATATTTTAAATTATGCAATCCATGCATCTTGCGAGTAAAGTCAAGCTTAAGGATTTTGAGTTCGACATTTTTGATGTCATGGTTCATGAAACTATTTGGCTCCTATGGCTTACTCGAAATGAATTCACATTTTCGATTAAAAGGCCAATTATTGAGCTAATCTTCAACATATTAAGCTTCACTTTTACAATGAATCTCTACCAGGCATAGTAAAATTTCCACTCAAGTGGACCGAGTGCTTTAGGGAATCCTTGTAACGCACTTTCAATTTATGTGTAATGATCTCTTTTCGCTCTCAGTCACTTGCTAGGATGCTTAAAAAATCCAACTTTCCGTTAAAAAAAAACAGATGTTCTTGTTTCATCAATTTTGTGCCTCAATAAACCACTATAGGTGACAATCATATTTTATTGCTTGGAGATTGAGCCGGGATATTCAAACATGCCGATAAATTCTCAAGCTTTTTAATGTGCTTTGGAAGCGTCCACATTTTGCAGGTTATGTGACCGCCTTAGCTTTAATGGTGTCTCTTATGTTAGGTGTTTCAAACTAATTTGGGATGATTGGCTACATAATTTTCGTGTTGCATGTTCGTTGAGAAACAACTACTGCTTAGCTAGCTTCAGCTTGTTTCGATTGTCGTGTACCTCTAGCCCCTCGCTAGAGTTGGGGTGCTGGTTTCGATTAAAAGAATCAAGCCGTTAAATAGAAACACACTTACAATGCATAAGTACTGACATTCCATTTAGATCAGTTAATTAAATATCCATGATCATATCCTATAATTGTTGTACAGTGATTGTAAATGAATATAACTAAACATTCATATTTTAATATTTTACCAATCATAAAAATGTAATCTAATGTCGTTGTAGTTAAGATACAATAAAATAAGACAACCCAGACTCACTATACTTTCCGTTCCTCATTCGCGTTCCTTCTTAACAAAGTAAGGATAGAATCAACTTTGGCTTGTGTTGCACGGTTTCGCTCCTCCAATTCACCAACTTGTTCCGCCATCGCTCTATTTTGAGCCCGGAGCATGTCATAAACTTGTCTTTGTGTGTATAATAGCTCTTGGGATTGGGGTTGTAAGTGGGCTTTTGAACTTGAGGCCATGCTCGCTAACCTTCTACCCATACCAGGATTATATCCACGGCTAGAGCCTAAGACTTGTTACAAAATTTGCAGATCTATTATCGGATTTGAACTGCTCGCTTGAGTCGATCGCAAACTCCCCAATTGTTGATGTGTAGTTACAAAACACGAATGTTAAATTAGCAATCACGAAACACCATTTCTCAATTTGCTCTTCAAGGAATTAATAAGAGAACATGAACATTTGACTCAGACTCACACGCATCTGAAGATGAGTTTCATTTAAAAATTCTCTTTCTATATTTGAGAACTTTATATACTCAAATCATCACGTGTACAGGATTTACTTAACCTTTTTTAATGAAATGACCAAAATATTTATCCTTGTCTGAATACACATTTCATGCCCATGCTCTTATGTGCACTGATACATGTATAATGGATCAAGGTCTATGAACCTGATACTCAAGCTGGTTCAATTACATGAAGGGTCTCTATGATACAAGGTCTCCGGATCGTTTAGGATTAATACAAAAGGGATGTATAATTGAAGGATATGTTTTTTTACCTCTTGTTTGTATCCTTTTATCAAACTTGCATACACATGTAAGTAAAATTTCGATTTTGGATTCACACATGGTAAGGGATCCTGTAACACGTCACCACCTGACGAAGAGATGTCAACATTAGAATGCTGAAACATTTCACCACCTAACGAAGATAAGTTCGCATTAGGATCCTGGAACAGTCCACCACCCAACAAAAATATGTTAAAATTAGGATGCTGAAACAATTCACCACCTGACGAATAGAAGTTCAGATTAGGATCCTGGAAGAATTGATCACTTCCCAACGAAGAGAAGTTTAAATGAGCACCATCCAGGGAAGAGGAGTTAAAATGAGGATCCTGGAACAATTCTACACCCGGCGAAGAGAAGTTCACATTCTGATCTTGGAACAACTCACCACCCGATGAAGAAAGGTTGACATAAGGATGCCGAAATAATTCACCACCCGATGAAGAAAAGCACACATTAGGATCCTGGAACAATTCACCACACAATAAATTAAAAGTGCATACAGATGGTTCTATTCATTAAATTTTAAGTGACATACTTACATGATATATATAGATTTAAAAACTAACCTGTGAGCTGCCTTCGCCGGTATCTGAAGCTTTTCTTTGATATGAGTTTGCTTCTATGAACTTTGTCACTTCTATGAGGGACCTCAATTTCTTTCTACTCTTTGGATGGTGATAGATCTATACAGATTTTATGTTTTTAGTCACCTTCATAATCAGAAGTATAAAATAAAAAAATTGATCATCCGATGTTTATAAAACTTACCTTTTCAACTTTTCCATTCCCATTATTTTCTAGGCGCATTCGTTTTTCAACTTTCCATCCTTTCAGATTTGTTAGTACTTCTTGAGGGTCAAGCGTTCTTTCTCTACCTTGGTTTAACTGTCGAATAACACAATTATATTTAGACATAGTAGAAGTAGTAAGAAAATCAAACAAACGGAATATTGGAGGTGCGGGTGGTCTTGTCAAAGTTTTATAGCAAGATTAAGTTAAGTAACCCATTTAGTATGAAAATTTCTGCCTAATGAAGGATGGTTATTTGGCCTAAATGAAATACGAAGGAAAGGAGTGGATGTACAACCATTCACAAGTATCAGATAAACATAAACATATAGCTAGGTGCAGTGCAAGAAGAAGGGCCAGGATGCACGCTTCCTTGGAGCACAAAGTTTATCTTAGTATAAATAAAAGGATAGAAACGAAATCAGATAGATTTACCTCCTCGATATTGCTTGATTTAAAGAGCTCTTCAAGGGTGAAATCCTTTTCTAATATCTCCTGACGTTCGGAAGAAGTGCCTCTTTTTCTCTTCTTTGATGTACTGCTAACCTGAAGAATCAGAAGAATCAAAGTTCCAATTACATTACATACACTGTTAAACGTGACATTGTCACTAAGACATTGTCACTAAAGCTAGAAACCAGAAGAATCAAATTTCCAATTACATACACTGTTAAACGTTTGATTTGGAAACTCTAATATATAAACAGGCCTAGGAACGTACTAAGTGAGATATAAGCACAAGCTGTGAATCGTATAGATAAATTTTTGTTACCGTTAAGTTGATACGAATCTATTAGCTCGAACAGTTGTTATAAGTTATAAAAACAGTAACTTAAAGTACTTGATCAACAAGATTACCGTTTTCGGATTAAAAAAAGATATTGGATCTGCTTCAATAGCAGGGATGCTTTCCCCTCCAAGACCTTCAATGGGAGCTTCCTGTTCTTGCAAAAACAGCCATGTTATATATCTATCAAACTCAACAATACTATGAAGGAAGAAAACAAATGAAACTTATAGAACGATCAAATTAAAGCCTTGAACATACACCACTGAGGACGTATGCATAAAATGATCATTTTTATTCGCATGCATGGGAAAGAGGATGGAGACATGTCAGGACTCAAATTTTCTTAATGTTCATATTCCTCTCCTGCTTTAATCTGTTTTGTCTATCATAGATCTAATCAATAAAAAAGATGCAACATCAACTTTGTAATTTTTCTTTACCTGAGTATATGATGGTTGTTGAACAATCATCTCCATTCCGCCTGTAGGATTTGAAAGTTCTTGGTTAGCGGTTGGGTGCACAATCATTTCGAGTCCTGTAGGCTGATTCATTTGGCTGTTTGACATATTTGTTTTAACTGTTTTAAGCCCTAAATCGATATGAGTACTGTAAAGAGAGATGTGTGTCACTATTCACTCTATGTTGGTCGAATTTATAGTCATTAATCATGCATGTATTTATTAAAATATCAAATATCTATTCAATGCATTTGGAATCCCGCCTAAGGGTGTTGTTAATGTGTTTCTCATATTGTTTTAGTACCATCTACAAATTCGATAATACATTAAATCCAAAGATATCCTTGTTGACTATTGTCTTAAGTATTTATGTGACTACAAATATCAAATACATCCAATATTTCAATGTATTCTTTGGTAACTAATTCAATACCTTTTTTTCTTGATATGAATATTTACCTACAATCATAAATATATAATTTATTGTAGGTTGAAACAAAATATAACTTTTTACAATATTTATGAACAGTAATAGTAATATTACTATGTTTGTTTATTTATTTTATTTTTTTAAAACGGCTAGTTATTAGTTAGTGGTTCAAGTCATGCAGTGACATTCAAGCAGATCGTATGTCTTCCTCGAATGTTCGTCTTTTTTGGAAATAAACCATACACTTTTTTTTGCGCTTCACCTAGGAGGAAAACCCAATTGGCAAGTCTCGAACCCGAGACCTCTAAGTGAGACAAACCCCCCTCCCTGGTAAGCTTCGAACCCGAGACCTCTAAGTATGGTGGCCAATACCATTGTTTAATAATTAATGATTTCATATTATGGTTTGGTAGCAATAATTTTATACATCCTAATTTTTCATTTTGTTCATTATAATATTTTGGTTTTATAATTATCTCCATGTAATGTACTAACATGATAAAGTTAAAACTTTGATAAAAATATTTGTGAAAAGCGTAAAATTTATTAAGTGTTTAAATTAGATTCAAAAAATTCCATAAGATAAGAGATATTGTTGGATAAAAAAGTTGTGAATAAAATTTTCTGAAAGTGTATACTTTTGATGAAAAAAAACCGCGAAAGATACGTTTGTGCATTATAAAATTTTAAATCGATATTTTGTGCATTAACAATTCGTTTTTTCATCCAACTTCTTTTTAGGATCTGCATCAAAATCTATAACATATAAGAAATAAAAATAAACTTGTGCTTTAAAATTTCATTTTTTATGAATTAAAAAACCATATAACACTACAAAATATGTATAAATTACTTCACAGCTTTTTTATGCACCGACATCCTTTAACTTAGAAAAAAATTCCGGAATTTTTGGAGTAGTTTTCAATTTATTCAAGTCTTAATATTTGTTTTTTTTATTTGATCTCTTCCATATACTAACAATACTAATGAAATGAAATAGACTTTTAAGTTATGTGTATTAAATCAGACAACATAAATATTTTATGTAATTTTGAAATTTTAAAACATGTTATATATTTCTAAGATTGTCATATCTAATGACTATTATATGACAAATTGAAAAGCACAATGACAAAACAAAAAAGCGGCAGTAAACTATCTTTGGCTCATTTACGACAAGTGAAACATCATACGGCTTTTCAAAGATAAAAATTCTTGATATATCACGCGTGAAAAGACATTGTTATGAGCCTCTATGTTTTGGTTGACAAATAAGATCCCCCACTTATAATTAATAACAAGTAAACACATTGTAGATGATATATAATCTATATTTCATTAATGACTGGGTTATATGCATGTACCATGCAAATTTTGTTTCATAAGTGCCGCCAAATAAAATAACAATGGTTGTAACTTAAAACCGCCATAGTATCTAAGCTATAACCAAGAACCAACTTTTATAAACCCTTGTTACGCAATCAATGTTTGTTCAATTAAGTAAGTATTTCAAATGCCCATTATTAGGTACACCGGTAAATATGGTCACTTGCATTGTATTTTCGAGCCCATTATTGGAGTAATGTAATGTTACAAAACCACGTTATGTGTTTTATTCATGATATGGTATTTGCATTTTTATAGAGTAAAAATTAATCATTACTTTTTCATGTGCAACAACAATTACTAATACATTTATGATGAACGAATAGTTTGTTGATACTAAACACCGCAAAATTGACAGAATATGATATATTGATAGGATAAAAGGGTTTTTTTGGATAAAGTTAAAGTGCAGCCGGCTCAAACGCATCCCTTCTTGCTAAACAGATGATTATAGCATAACCACATGGTTTATGGGGCACTTGGTATTTTCAACAAACATGGAACCGTCACTGTTGTAAAATTTGTAGCTTGCTTTTTTACTGTTATTCTGATATGGGAAGTACCTTGGAGTGTTTCAATTTTTATGGGCCTCATTCACTTTTCTTTTTGGTATGTGCCTTTGGCTGTACACTGATCCTTTAAATCCTAGTGTCCCTTTTATGCACGAATGGCATTTTTAGTCTGGCCTTGATCGCTAAATATGTTTACAGGAATGTTGTATAATTACCACCCAACAGTGAGTTCCAGTTTCTTATGGTGCTTATAATATTGCCCTTATATTGTATCTAACTACATAACTATTATGGTACATGTTTGCATTACGATAATATGATTAAAGTGATGGTTATTCTATATGTGAGGAACCTTATAATTCATCATAGAAAGGTGTAATAGATAGATAGTAGTGGGCTAAGTAATGTTTGTCTAGTTATGTTAGAATGCAATATGTATAAGCCCGATTCAAAACAAAAGCGAAAGACCATAAAGCCCATAGGGGGATGTGAACTAAGTATAAAACCACTCAAATGCTTTCATTTGGAGGTGTGGAAGCCTTTTAGTGCGTATATGTTTTTGTAGAGAAAAAGTCTAATACACATTTGGTTTTTTACCTAGTTTTTCATTCTCACCTCTCAACCTTCACATCTCACTCTTTCTTTATATATCTTTTTGGTGTTTTAATCTTTTTAAGGGAACCTACAATTGGTATTAATTGGCACACAATGATTTAGGGGTGCTTTGTGTTGTTTACATACGTTTTTTAGATCAAAATTTGAGCCAAAATAGGTTTTTAGGTGAAATCGAGAGTTTCGGTCCTAAATCTTTGATTTTTACGTATTATGTTATAAAAGTTGTTTTCTTGAATTTCTTAGATTAACAAGAAAGAGTGAAAAAATTTGAAAGCAAACGTGAAAAAATAGAGATTTGAATGATTTTGTTGCGTTCTTTTGTGTTGAAAAGTTCCGAGTTTCAAAAATTCAAAAATTTCAAGTTTTGATCGTACTATACGAAGTCCCACGTCTGTTGTCCTTTGGAGTATCTCGGATCAACAGTTTTCTTCAAGTTTTGGATAGACTCCAAGTTTGGTATTCTGATTTTCGTCACCGAGTTTCTATCCGAAATAGACTTCCAAGTTTAAGGAAACATTGAATATCTTCGATTTTATCTTACCAAGTTTAATGAGCTCCGAGTTTGTGATTCCGAGTTTTGAACTCCGACTTTGTCTCCGAGATTGAAGGTTTCCGAGTTTTACTCCGAGTTTAAGAGATCTCCGATTTTTACACCAACGTTGAACAAACTCCGAATTTCTCACCGAGTTTCAAGATACAAGACCGAAATTGTAGAGTCCAAAATTTGATTTTTTCTGGCAAAACTTCATACCATCATAATTTGAGCTACAAGTGTCCGTGGTAGAGCCATAACCTATCAAATCGAACGTCGGAACGTGTAGAATAGTAGGTTAACCCACTACATCGGTTAACGAAGCTTTTTAGCTCCAATTCGCTCAAGTTTAAGAGTTATTGATGATTTTAGTTTTGCAACAACAACTTAACTTGCAACAAACACATCTCCTTATTCGTTGAACCGATCCAAATTAAATTAATCACACATTATCATCATGTCTCAACAACAACTTCAAAACTTCATCATGAATCAATCACAAGATGTTATTGCTGTCGGAACAGAATCCCATCCTCCTATGCTTTCACAAGATATAGTAAGAAGAAAAAGACTCTATCTAGACATGACACAACATACAAGAGTGGATTAGGTTCTTGTCTATTCTTCTTTTGCAAAGAAGTTTGCTTTTTAATAGATGATAGAAGATGTTAAGATACAAGAAGGATTGAAAGACTTAAAGATATATAAGAGAGAAATAATATGGGAGAAAGAGATGGAAAGAGGTAAAGTGTAAGCATTGAAAGAGGGTGTTATTTATAGGCAAGAAATAATAAGACATAATTGCACGTTGCAGTCACGCACTGGCACGCGCGATCAACAAGGCAGACTTGTTTTGTCTTTTTGCCAATATATAGTTGATAAGGATTTAAACATACAATTTTAGGGGGTCATTTAAGCCCTAAATAGTTATATTTTATATCCGTTACTGCTTAACATCATTCCTCTTCACATTTTAGGTCTTTTAGAAGCAAAATGCTGGAATGAAGCATTTTTGGACAAAAAGGAGCGAAAACATGAAGAAACGACAAAGTAAAGAAAACAAGGCATTTTCAGAAGCCTGACGCCTTCCCAACTCAAAGGGCGACGCCGTCGCTCACAGGGTGTTCCAAAAACTCTCAAGCGACGGCTCCGAACTTATTTTGGTCTTAACAAGTGACGGCGTCACACCTTATTTCAGAAGGACGCGACTCTCTTATTTTACACCAGACAACCAAGATCCTCCCAAAACGATGTCCATGAGCAACCCAGACGATGTCACTACTTTCTACCCGATGCCGTTCCAATGATGACATGGCCAAGACGAAACCCAAATAACGACAATCAGACGACATCACCATCAAAAGGCGACGCTGCCGTGAGTGTAAATTATAGACTTCGAATTTTCTTCTTTTAGTGTGCATTATATTGGAGAGCAAACCCTAGTTCATTTGAGGTCCGACTTGGACAGTATTGTAAGGTTCCAAACCCTCTTTTACACTTAAAGATAAGTTTGTGTTAGGAATTTTGTAAACAGTTGGTTTCCCCTGATAGGGTTCCTGCTGATAGTTATTTTATTTTCGCTGATAGAATGGTTTCTGCTGATAGTGTGCAGTTTCCTATGATAGTTATTTTGTTACTGCGGATATGTAGTTTCCGTTTTCTTAGTATATTAGTTGTGATATGCTTGAGTTAAAATAGGAATAGATAGAGCATATCTTTTGAGTGTTTAGCAAGCTGCATTAGGGTTTCTTGTGCTATAAAAGAAACATGTGGCTAGGGTTTTATGTACGTCTTTGACAACATCAATAGTGAATTAATTTAGATCCATAGAGGATCAAGTTATTGTGTTTATTGTCTTCTTTAGTTTATGTACGTCTTTGACAACATGAGTGATTTCTATCATCTGGATGATGCAAAACAGATTTGTAGAGGGATTAAAGCAAGGTTTGGTGGAAACGATGAATCCAAGAAAATGAGAAAGTCTATGCTCAAACAAAGCTTTCAGGAGTTCTCTATCTCTAAAGAAGAGGGTGTTCATAAAGGCTATGACAGATTTCAAAAGATCCTCAGTCAGCTTAATCAGTTAAAATCTAAACCTGATACTGAGGAATGTAATCTTAAATTCCTTCGTGCCCTACCTCCTTCTTGGAACCAGGTGTCCCTTACTCTCAAGGCAAAAGGGGGACTTGACTACATAAGCTTTGATGATCTATACAATAAGCTGAAGTCTCTTGAGTTTGACATCAAGGGTCACTCTACCTTTTCTCATGCTCCATCACACTCTGCCTTTGTTGGTGCTACCAGTGGAAACACAATGGTAACATATGCTGATATTCCCACTTCTTCATCAGCAGCATCCAGAACACATAAATCTTCTACAAGAAAATCAAAGACTAATTCTGTGATAGAAGATGTTCTCTACTCCTTTGTTGCTGAAGCTGAAGATCAACAACAGTTGACCTATGAAGACTTTGAACAAGTTGATAAATGGGATATGGAGGAGATGGATCTTAAGTGGCAGATGGCTATGCTTGCTGTGAAAGTCAAGAGGTATGAAGAGGGCTCTGGTAGAAAGTTTGGTTACAAAGGAAAAGAATCTGCTAGGTTTGACAGGAAGAAGATCAGATGCTTTGAATGCAACCAACTTGGTCACTTTGCCAGAGAATGTCCTAACAGGAAGGGAGGTGACAGGAGGAAATATAATGCTTACAAGATCAAGGAAGCTGAGGAGGTGAAGCCTGCAGCCTTGCTGTCACTGGAGAACAGAGTTGACTGGGATGATCATGTGAATGATGGTGAGGATGAAGAGCCTCAAATTGGACTTGTTGCGGATACTGCTGGAGAAATTGCAATGATGGGTATCACTTCTCAGGTACACAGTTGCATATTTGGTTGCAGTACTCAATATGATGCTCTTAAGTGTGACTTTAATGATGTTAATGATAAATATAAAGAGCTTTTTATACAAGTTCAGGCCTATAAGAAAACAGTAAAAGCTTTAGAAAAACAAAAGGTCTGGTATGAACAAAACCAATTGGCTCTTGAGGAGAAAATAAATGTTTTACAAAGAGATTTAGATAACAACACAAATAAGTTAAAATTTAATATAAAAAAATATATAAAGGTTGTAGCTGAAAAAGAGGATCTTAAAGCTAGTTTAGATTCAGAGGTGGCTAGACATAATCAGTAGCAAGAACAAGCTAAAAACTTAGATAAACTAGCTCTATGTCTGTTAAAACAAAAATGGGTTTAGGATTCAAAGACTATATTAATCCAGAGGCAGTTTACAACCCAAATGAATATAGTGTGTTTAATCCTATCACTGATGAAGAAGAAGAAAAATATAGAAAACCTGTTATGTTTTTAAAACAAGGTGAAATGCATAATGTTCCTTCTTCTATAAATGGTCTTGTTAAGCCACCCAATCCAGACTCTGACTCAGATGAATCACAAATGTCTTATGGTCCAAAGTCTAATGACCTATCAGACACTGGCAGTGAGTCTAACACTTTTGTCTCTTCTTCTTCCAGGACTTTAGAGACTCAATCTAAAGAATATGCCAGCTGTGATTCAAATGAAGAGTCCTTAAAGTCTGCCTTTCCTAAGCCTTTACAAGTCCCTCAAGCCCCAAGGGTTGCTGTTCAAGAATCTTTTTCAAAGACAGCTCTTTCTAGAAACATTTCTTGTTCTGTTGATTTTGTTAAAAACAATTCTGATTTTGGTTGTGGTTTGAATAATTTTGTTTGTGATAAGACTGTTCCTGTTTTGAACAAGCAATTTAAGAAGAAATCATGTTTTGTTTGTGGGAGTGTGTTTCATCTTATTAAGGATTGTGATTATTATGAGAAAAAGATGAATATGTGCACTAATCAACAGAGATATAATAATGTATGGACTGATGTGGCCAACATACCTCCATTTGTTCCCAATGGAACTTATATGAGGACCAGTAGAATCAATTCTGCTGGTAGATCAGTTGCTACTGGTAAACCAGTTGCTGCTGACATGCCATCTTCTTTTTATTGGAGGAGAAATGATAATAGACAATTGCACAGACCTACAAGCTCTTATTTTCAAAACGATTATAGGCCTGTGAAAACTGACTTTTTCCAACAAAGGGGGGCAAGGAGGGACACTGCTGTTAAGCCCTCGGCAGGTTGTTCTTGGAGACCCATCAGACCATCTAATATGCAAGGGTCCAAGAACAATAGTGGATCTCATCAATCAGCAGGTTTATCATATAAGATCCACAAGGCAGGCCCAAGTCAGTGATGACTTGGGTCTCCATGATATCTAATGTTGTTGTATATTCTCTTTGTGTAGGATGATCCTCTTTCCAATAAAGATTTAGGTATTGTTGATAGTGGTTGTTATAGGAGTATGACAGGGAACAGAGACAGGCTTCATCATTTTGTTGATATTCAGGGAGGAACTGTTACTTTTGGTGGAGGAGATGGGAAAATCACTGGGAAGGGTACTATTAGAACGGCTCAACTGGACTTTGAGAATGTATACTATGTGGAGGCATTGAGGAATTTCAATCTATTTTCTGTGTCCCAAATTTGTGACAAGAAAAACTTTATGCTCTTCACTGATACTGAATGTTTGCTTCTTTCTAAAGATTTCCAACTACCTAATGACAGTTAAATTGTTCTGAAGGTACCAAGGAAACACAATCTTTACACATTCAATCTCAATGATGTCCAGTCTGCTGGAGATTTAGCTTGCTTAGTGGCCAAAGCATCCTTGGATGAATCTAACAAATGGCATAGAAGGATGGCTCATGTGAACTTCAAAACAATCAACAAGCTAGCTAAACTTGGATTGGTTAATGGACTGCCTTCCAAATTCTTTACCAATGAGCATAACTGTGTGGCCTGCAACAAGGGCAAACAACATAAGACTTCATTTAAGCCCATCACCGCTGTCAGAACCATTTCTGAGCCTTTGCAGCTTCTTCATATGGATCTGTTTGGTCCTACATCTATCAGAAGCATTGATCACAAATACTATTTTTTGGTGGTGACTGATGATTATAGTCGATATAGTTGGGTTTTCTTCTTGGGGACTAAGGATGAAACATTCCAGCTTCTTCAAGACTTTATTGCCCTGGTGGAGAATCAGTTGAACAAGAAGGTTAAATCCATTAGGTGTGATAATGGGACAGAGTTTAAGAATGCTAAATTGATTAATATCTGTGCTAAGAAGGGGATTAAAAGGGACTACAGCATTGCCAGGACTCCACAACAAAATGGAGTTGCTGAAAGGAAAAACAGGACCCTTATTGAAGCAGCAAGATCCATGCTTGCTGATTCAAAGTTGCCTACCATGTTTTGGACTGAAGTAGTTAGCACTGCATGTTATGTCTTGAACAGGGTTTCCATCACAAATCCTCATAAAAGGACACCTTATGAACTTCTGTCTGGCAAGATTCCTACCATTAGTCATCTTAGGCCTTTTGGTTGTCATGTCACCATTCTTAATACTAGTGATCAGTTGGGCAAGTTTGATGGGAAAGCTGATGAAGGATATGTTGTAGGCTATTCAGCTCATAGTAGAGCTTACAAAGTATATAATCTCTCCACAAAGAGGGTTGAAGAAACTCTAAATCTTAACTTTCTGGAGAACAAGCTCAATGTTCAGGGTGCTGGTCAAGAATGATACTTTGATTTGGATTATCTAACTGACCATTTGGGTTATACTCGTTATAAATCAAACATTTCTGCAGAACTCCCAGAGGTTACCACTGACATTGCAGGTTCTTCAGCTGATGAGTCTGATTCAGAGACTGATGAACAAGTTATGCTTGTTCCCTCTTTTCCCTCTAACCACTTTTCAGGTACTAAGAACTCAGCTGTTCATGATGTGTCTTCCAGTGATATGGGCTATGCAGAAGACCTAGTGAAGCTCCAACGCCAAGAACATGCAGCTACAGAAGAAGCTGAAAAGTTTGGTTATGAATTCTCCAAGGAAACAGAGGCACTTTTAAAACAGGCAACTGATGAGGCCCGAAGGAACTCTGATGCCGCTGACAATGTATATGTTTCCCCTGGTAATGCAACTGCTCCCGCTGATAATGGACTGGGTGCTGCTGATTTAGTTCCCGCTGAGACTCCCACCAGATTTGCCACTCTATCTGATTTAGAAAATTCACAGCACTCTACCTCTGAATTGGATGGCATTCATCATCAGTCAAGAACAGGCATTTTTGACTCTTCTTCTTATGATGATGACTATGGTGAAACACTTAACAATCTGGCCTCTACTGTGGATGTTAGTCCTAATGTCACAAAAAGGATCAACACAGTTCATCCACAATCCCTTATTATTGGTGATCCTACTTCCACTGTTCAAACTCGAAGCAGGGCTAAGAAAACATCATTTGGTGAATCAGCTTTTCTCAGTTATATAAGGGTTCAACATAGGAATAACCATATAGACTATCAACATTGTCTATTTTCTTGTTTCTTATCTCAAGTTGAACCTACTAGTATTTCACAAGCACTTGGAAATGAGGATTGGGTAGCTGCTATGCAAGAGGAAATGCAACAATTTTTGAATCAAAATGTATGGGAACTTGTTGATTTGCCTCCTGGTAAATATGCTATTGGAACTAAATGGATTCTCAAATTTAAAAGGGATGCAAGGGGTATTGTGGTTAGGAACAAGGCTAGGTTGGTTGCTCAGGGTCACAGACAAGAGGAGGGTATTGATTATGATGAGGTTTTTGCTCCTGTTGCAAGAGTGGAAGCCATCAGACTTTTCTTGGCCTTTGCCTCCTACATGGGCTTTATGGTCTATCAGATGGATGTGAAGAGTGCATTTTTGTATGGTGAGATTGAAGAGGAAGTATATGTCACTCAGCCTAAAGGATTTTTGGACCCTCATCATCCAGATATGGCCTACAAGGTGGTCAAGGCACTATATGGATTACATCAGGCACCTAGGGCTTAGTATGCTAGGCTTTCTTCATTCCTACTGAAACATGGTTATAGAAGAGGTGCTATTGATAAGACTCTCTTTATCAAAAAGAGCACAAAGGATATCATTCTTGTGCAAGTATATGTGGATGATACTATCTTTGGTTCTACCAAAGAAGCCTGGTGCAGAGAATTTGAAGATCTGATGAAAAGTGAGTTTGAGATGAGTGCCATGGGTGAGCTTACTTTCTTTTTGGGCTTACAAGTGCAGCAGAAATCAGATGGCATTTTCATTCATCAAGAGAAGTATGTGCATGATATCCTCAAGAAGTTTGATATGGAACTTGTTAGGACTGCTACTACACCATATGAGGCTCCTAATGCTAAGTCAAACAATGATCCAGATCCTGCTATTAATGTGCATCTCTACAGATCCATGATTGGATCTCTTATGTATTTGACTGCCTCTAGGCCTGACATCATGTTTGCAGTCAGTGCTTGTTCTAGGCATCAAGTCACACCTTTGACTTCTCATTTGACTGCTGTCAAAAAGATTTTCAAGTATCTCAAGGGCCAACCAAAATTGGGTCTTTGGTATCCTAGAGAATCTCCATTTGAGTTGGAAGCTTATAGTGACAGTGACTATGCTGGTGCTAACTTTGATCGAAAGTCTACAACTGGGGGTTGTCAGTTCTTGGGGAGGAGATTGATTTCTAGGCAATGTAAGAAGCAGACCATAATGGCTACATCTTCTACTGAAGCTGACTATGTTGCTGCTGCTAGTTGTTGTGGTCAGGTACTTTGGATTCAAAACCAATTATTGGATTATGGGTTCAATTTTATGAACACTAAAATCTTTATAGATAATCAAAGTACTATCTGTATTGTCAAAAATCCTGTGTTTCATCAAAGAACTAAGCACATTGAAATTCGACACCACTTTATCAGAGATGCTAATGAAAAACACCTTATTCAAGTGGTTAAAATACATACTGATGAAAATGTTGCTGATTTATTAACAAAAGCTTTTGAAGGACCCAGATTTCAATATTTGATTGTTAATATAGGCATGATCAACCCCTGATTGTTGTGTTTTAGGGGAGGATTGTGGCCTAAGGGGAGGTTTCTTTGATGTATAGTATTTGTAAATTTATGTATATTATGTTTGTTTTGATGTACATATTTTTGATTTTATGTATATATCTGTATATATTGTTTTGCATTCTTTGTGCTCTTCTAACCATTATGCAGATCTAAGTTCAAACACACAATCATGGGAATCAGATGTCTAAGTCAGAAGGAACAAGTGTTTATTCATTTAAACAAACTGCATTCACAGATGCAGGGACATCATTACAGACATTGAACATTACAAACAAGACCTAGACACTACATTCCTTCATCCTTTGAACTCCAGATCAAAGCTTCTCTCATCAAGGCCTCCTCTCTGGCCTTATGTTTCCCCACTGTGGCATCCTGTGATGCTCTCTTCCCCTCCTATCCATCCATTCCCACACTGGGCGTGCAGCAAGACCCATCACTGTGGTTCTTCTTGTGGGATTGGATGTGGAGGGTTGGGGGTCTGGAATTGGTGCACTTGGTGGTAGCACTGCAAGAGGAGCAACTGTCATGGATCTAGTGTTGCGAGGCCTGTAGGTTGGATCATTCACTTCATCGTCAGAGTCTTCTTGCATATCCCTAAGCTCAGCACTTGATACCTCAACCTCATTATGAGGAGGGTTGGGAACTTCTTCCTCTAAAGAAGTATAGTAGAAGGGGGATTGATAAGAAGATGGTCTCGAGATGTAGATGATGCTGTTGGAAGCACCAGGTGGGAAATAGTTTAACCAATGGGGTTCATTGGGTTCACTGTCTGATGATGAAAGGTCCACTGGATGGTTGGGTGAATTGCTCATGGTTCTATGTGTTGGTTTTTGTGCTTTGGGTTTAGAAGGATGTGTGTGTATTTCTGTTGTATGGGGTTAGGTTTTATAGTAGTTTTTGGAATATTTGGTCAGTAAAAGATATGGTAAATATTGATGGTTGGAATTTGGATCGCTAAAAGTTCTGTGTGGAGACAGTTTCGGCACTGTTATGGGTCAAAGATTTGATTTGATTCTCTTTTTGTTGCCGTTGATATTGTACTGAATTCCTCTGATGAGCTATGGTTTCTACCTATTTTCAGTCTCATGATGTTTCTGCAGCTGGGATGTTCTTACTTGGGGATTTACAACTGTTATTTGATTCAGCTTCTGAGACTGGGAAAGGTTATCGAATATGGGAGAATCAGCATAATTGGGAGGTCTATCAGTGGACATTTTACCCTTTGTCAAATGTTCATGTGATGCAGACTTGGGATGGAGTGTATGTTTACATGTTAACTGATGTGGATTATCCACTCTCTGGGAGGTTAATGGCACAAATGTTATCCAATCAGTTAGTCTTTTCTACAGCTCCAGTTGGAAATGATATGACATATGCAGAGCAACTTGTCAAAAGGATCAAGGATAAGGTACTTGCTGCATCTGCTGAAACTTCTATGTGATTGGACGGGTATTGGTATTATGTGTGTTGTATATTTATTTCTTTTCTTTATGGTTTGGTTCTTATTTTATTTTTTATTTTATTTTTGTGTGTTAAAAAAAAAAAAAAAAAAAAAAAAAAAAAAAAAAAAAAAAAAACTTGTATATGTCTTGTTTGTTTTTCTATCTTGAGGATCATGTTGTACATTTGAGTTTCATATGGTTTTAACTCACCATGTCCTTTGGGGCTAAGGGTTAACTTACTATGGGGGTACAGCTCTGGTAAGTATTCTCAAATCTGTTGATAGCTACTGATTTGCTCAAAATCAGAGGGTTATCAATGTACCCTGGTCTCACACACCAAACATTGGCTACTCCATGAGCAAACGGCTCTGGTAAAGAGATGTCAAATCCGTTGGATGGTTGACAACTTGCCAATAAGTTGTATGGTGCTCACCTCACCATGTCCTCATAGATGAAGAGTTGGCTAGCCCACAAGTTCATGGCTTGTGGTAAAGGCTGTGGAACACCATGACTAGTCCTGAGTTAAACGGCTCCAGGTAAAGACAATTCAAATCCGTTAATGGCTGTGATGGTTTGCCAAAAACCATTAGGGTGTTCCAACACACCATTGATTCAAGTTCTAAGTGTTGGACTGGTTATTGGTTCACCAGGGTGATGACATAATTCCACTTAAGAATCAGCTAGCCCAAGAGTGAGTAGCTACTTGGTAAAGGCTTCTCCAATCTACTCTGGTTACTGATGCTGCTGGTTCTCATTGCTACCTCTCTAGGAGTTGCTGATGGGATCTTGGACTTCATTGCAGTTCTGGTGGTTCTAGGTGTTCTGCTGGTGCTTTATTCTTGTTTCAGTTGCTGCTTTGCTCAATCCTCTTGGTTGCTAAAGATCTATCTGGAAACTTGAAGTTAACAAAGTCAAATTCAAGTTTAGGGGAGGATTGTTAGGAATTTTGTAAACAGTTGGTTTCCCCTGATAGGGTTCCTGCTGATAGTTATTTTATTTCCGCTGATAGAATGGTTTCTGTTGATAGTGTGCAGTTTCCTATGATAGTTATTTTGTTACTGCGGATATGTAGTTTCCGTTTTCTTAGTATATTAGTTGTGATATGCTTGAGTTAAAATAGGAATAGATAGAGCATATCTTTTGAGTGTTTAGCAAGCTGCATTAGTGTTTCTTGTGCTATAAAAGAAACATGTGGCTAGGGTTTTATGTACGTCTTTGACAACATCAATAGTGAATTAATTTAGATCCATAGAGGATCAAGTTATTGTGTTTATTGTCTTCCTTAGTTTTGTATTTATTTTCCGCATAAGTACAATTCTTGCAAAGGTTCTCCTTAGTTGTTTTGTGATTACACATGACAGCTATAATCATTCTAGGCTCGTAAGATCTACCTGGGACTATGCCCTAACAGTTTGTTTATCCAATCTATCACCATGTTTCATCTATGTTTGATTGTTTGTTTGTGTTCTTGCTTATCTATCATGCGTAACTAAATTAATTAGTGTTTGCTTAGATCCAATGAAACCTAGTTATTGATTATTTTTAGGTTATATCTTGTTCAAATTGGTAGATGCTAGAGTAAGGAAACTGGCTTCTTCTTTTATTGTTGCGGGCTTGAACGTCCTAAATAGCATAAAGCCTTAGATTGCACTTTAGGCCATCGTTGTGTTTATCGCGTGAGTTATAGCTTAAGGATAATAGGATATTCGGGGGAGATACATTGGTATTTGGCGATCCCATGTGTTCTAGAGGAGAGTTACGATTCATAAAATTAGGGAATTAGGCACCACCCTATGACTAACACGGAATACAACGCATCAATTAGGATAAAGATGTGACAATTCAACCGACCAATAAAAGATAACTAGGGAGTAAGAAAATCTAAGTGAGCACACTTTTAATTATCATAAGAAACACACTCATTCGATCCATTACTTTTATTTAGTTTAATTAGTTTTAATAGTTTAGTTGGTAAAATTATCAAACCCCCACTCTTCAAACCACGAGATTTTACTTGCTTTCATAAAAAAACATAAAAAGACTAAAAAGAATCATCCTCACCTCACCATTTCGTCATACATCTCTACTAGCATCTCTATTCCCCTAGAGAACGATCAACCCCCTGGGCTTGCCCATACTACAATGCAACGATTAGGTACGTTGCCTAGTGGGTCGTAAAGCTTGCTTGCAGAAAAAGAAGTCTTTCGACCCCGTACCACGCATCAAGCAATGGTTGATAGTAAGGTGATAATCCACCATCAACAACGATCCACCACAAAACCCTAACCCTAAGGCTGGGCACAGTCGATCGGTCGGCTGATATTTTGCTCGGTCATCACCATTGTGGCCAAAAGGTCACCATCTGTCGTCGGTCGAGGTTTTGGAGAGCAGGGTTGAAATTATGACCGATTATTACACACACAAAAATCCAAAAAAAAGTATCCATTTGATATTTTTTAAAAAAAATAAAATAAAATAAAAAAACAAAACAACTTTACCACTTTACAACCTTATAAATACCAACCTCAAACACACTTTTAAACACACAATTTCAAACAACATTTCTATCAATACCTTCAAACACATTCTCTTAATTATGTCTTACGAGCTATTTTTTGGTTCTTCGTCTTCCGACGATGATGAAGAAGTTATGAGTGAGTTTACGGAGTTTGCTTGGAATGCGTACAATGCGTCACATCCAAAAGTTCGATGAAAGTACATACGTAGGGATCCTGATGGTGCTCATAATCGTTTAGTGGCGGCATACTTCTCCAAAAACCCGCAGTATGACGCAAGAACATTCCGTCGGCGGTTTCGAATGAGCCGAGAACTATTCACACAAATTGTTCTAGAGGTAACCGATTATTCTCTTTATTTTCAATAAACTCTTGATGCTAGGGGCATACCTGGTATTAGCCTATTGGTAAAGTGTATTGCGGCAAATAGTCAATTGGGATACGCGGCCGTTCGTGATTCTCTTGACGAGACTCTGCAAGTGGTTGCAACAACATCCCCGTGAATGTCTCCGTGAGTTTTGTAAGGCTATCATGTAGTTATATGGTGCTGAGTTTTTGCAAAAGCCCACGTAGTATTCTGACCTTGAAATATTACATGCTCATCACGAGCATAAGCATGAGTTTCCTAGGATGATGTGAAGCATTGATTGTACAAGCTCGGAGTGGGAGAATTGCCCAAATAGTTTGACAGGTCAATATGCTAGAGGTGATCACGGGTCACATCCATTCATTTTATTGGAAGCTGTTGCCTCTCAAGATTTATGGATTTGGCATGCATTCTTTGGTGTCTTCGGGATGAATAACGACGTAAACGTTTTATATCGTTCCCCCGTTTTCAATGATATCAAATCTGGGAGAGCACCGGACCTTGAATTCAAGGTTAATGATATACCTTATAAAAGGAGATATTATCTTACTGACCAGATATATCCACAATGGTCCGTTCTTATTAAGTCCATTTTAAATCCTCCCATGGGTGATGATAAAAGAATATTGTAAAAGATGAAGCACGAAGCAGCAAGGAAAGATGTGGAATGAGCTTTTGGTGTGTTGAAGAAGAAGTGCAAAATGCTTAAAGTTTCGGCTCGGGGGCTGTATAAACAGGATCTCCAAGATATTGTGTATATATGTATCATATTACATAATATGATCATTCAACACAAGGAGCGGGGGATATGTCCTACATGGTTCGAAGATGAAGGCCACCGTGATCATGATCCCTTAAGATCGCATGAAGAATCGTTAGTAGTTACTCAGGAGCTAATAGATTTATCAACTCATCTACACTTAAAATCTAATTGAACACATTTGGAGAAATCGTAGAAATCAAGTCAATCAAGAAAATGAAGACGAAGACGCAAGTGATGATGATGATGAAGAATTTTTGTAATGTTTTTAATGTTATTTGAATAATTTACGTAATGTTTTTAATGTTTATTTGAATAACTTATGTAATGTTTTTATTTTTAATGAATTTTAAATTTGTTATTAAAATATTTGAATAAAAAAAAATTAACTTGATCACCAGGCAATTTTGTCGTGTCTGCAAAGTTGATATGACAGGTCTCGTCACGACCATGCCCAGCCTAATAACCATCAATCAAAAACTGAGCTACTTAAACTAATATGCACAACAGTTAAGTCAAAACCCAGATGGGAAACCTCAATTTTATCCGATTTCCCCGGTATCAGTTTCGTCGATACCGCATTCTTGAAACAACTCGTTTTATGTCAAGATAATGTCTTTTTCTCACTTAGGTCGTTGTATTGGCTCAATTTCAGGTTTCAGTATGTGCCCGATAAAACGCTTTTGTGGGTTTGTCTTTAATGAGCTTATTAATCATAATGCTGCTAAAGCGGCGAAAAAATTTATTGACTTTACGTGTTTTATGCATGGAAATGCTAGTTTGGAGTCATATGTGAAATGTTTGTGTCAATGTGGGATGCTTGAGGATGCATTACACTTGTTCGATGAAATGAAAAAGAACGTAGATTACCCTACTTTAGAAACGTGGAATGTTGTTTTGAGGGCGTGTGTTAAAGCTGGGTGGGCGGATGTTGTGTGGGAGTTGTATGGTGAAATGATGGAACTCGGTGTTGTGGCGGATGTTGAGACGGTTGATTGTTTGATACGCGCGTTTTGTTTGGATGGGAATGTGACGAAAGGGTATGAAGTTCTTAGACAGATGTTGGACGATGGGTATGTTCCGAATAAAGTTGTTTTTGATAATTTATTGTTTAAGTTTATTTTGGATAGGAAGTATAGTAGATTATCGGCGCTTTTGCATATTATGATTGCTAAAGGCGTTGATCCTGATTTATATACTTATCAACAAATTATACATGGGTTGTGTTTAAGAAGAATGCAACGTGAAGGGTTGCGTATGTTTAATGACCTTAAGGATCGAGGGTATGCACCTGATAAGATTATGTACACGACGATGATTCATGGTTTGTGTAAAATTAAGTGGCTTGGGGATGCTAGGAAGTTATTGTTTGAGATGATTGAGAAGGGAATCAAACCTAATGAGTACACATATAACACAGTCATTTATGGGTACTTTAAAGTTGGCGATGTAAAAGAGGCGCTAAATCTTTACAACGAGATGCAAACTAGTGGTTATAGAGAAACTGCCGTTACTTACAATACTATGATTAATGGGTTGTGTTCACACGGAAGGATAACAGAGGCTTTTGAACTATTTAAGCAGATGGGACAGAAAAATGTTCCTCGGGATGTAGTAACTTATAATTGTATGATTAGGGGTTTATGTGAAGAAGGTAGAATAGCCAAGGGTTTGAACCTTGTGCATGAACTTGTGGAGCAGGGGTTGCAGCCGTCATCTGCATCGTACGGGCCCCTCATAGAAAAGCTTTATGAAGAGAAACGGATAGATCAAGTTAAAAACCTTTGGAATGAGATGCAAGAAAAGGGTGTGGAACCGGCATCTGTTTGTATCGATGATGATATCATAATTGGATTGAGCAAGAAAGGATA
This sequence comes from Chrysanthemum seticuspe, assembly GCA_019973895.1. Taxonomy (NCBI): domain Eukaryota; kingdom Viridiplantae; phylum Streptophyta; class Magnoliopsida; order Asterales; family Asteraceae; genus Chrysanthemum; species Chrysanthemum seticuspe. Next base: position 308,946,998 of record BPTQ01000009.1, read on the forward strand.
TGTTGCAGCGGGGGTATATTGGTTGGCATACATGGTGAAAAATAGGCTCATACCACAGAAACAAACTTTTGAAAATTTGATTGGTGTTTTATCTCAAATGAATAAGCTAGATGTTGGTTTGATTGGTTTGTTCATATGTTTAAGATAGGATATATACCAAGTTTGTGTCTCGATGTAATATCTTCGATGGGACCTAAACTTTGCTAGATTGATTTTTGTCAAAGTTAGATGTTTAGGGAATTTCCATCAAGTCTTTTTTGTTGACTTCCATACTGATTTCTTTAACAGTTGGTATTGTCATTTTTTTGTATCAGGTTAATTTGTTGTTTCTAACTTTGAATTTTTGAAGATTAAGACATGGCAAATTGTAGTCTTTGAGTTAAATCTACGCTACTAGATTTCCCACTTAAGTTTGGCTATTAACACGTTAGTACCTTCGTTTTGTTATAGTGTATATATCTTTTATCTATTAGTTGAGATGCATGCATCAGAAGCATGAAGTTGGTATGCGCAAAGGTTATACGTTACCGTATGTTCTAAAAGTGATGGGAATGGGCATATAACAATCCTGCAGTAAAGTTGTTGACCGTGAGATATTTATTGGAATTTATGAGATGTTGATTAATGATTGTGTTAATAGTGTGATCGACCTTTATTTGCCATTAGCTATATATTTGTAACGCCTACTGAAACAAGATATCGACAATATATTGTAATGATATTGTGCTAAATAGGCACTGAGTGCGTACAAGTATATGACTCATAAATGCGTGTTTGCTTGCTTCGTATTTAACTTAACAATTTAGAGAAACTAGAGTAGACGTAGATTATGCGAGTGATGAATAACCTACCTTTTTTTCTGCCTGTGTGTGTTTGTTAGGTATAGTCAATGGCGAAGGGAAAGCTTATATGCCAATCTGGTGGCCATTTTACGACAAGTGAAGATGGAACTTTGACGTATAACGGGGGAGAAGCAAATGCTGCAAATGTCACCTCTGAGACTCCATTTAGTGATTTGAAATTAAGTTTGGCTGAAACATGTGACGTGAACCAGGAAACAGTGACAGTCAAGTATTTCCTGCCCGGAAACAAGCGAAATCTGATTACTATAAAGAACGATAAGGATGTAAATAGAATGACTGATTTTCATGGGGATGCACTAACACCACAAGTGTTTGTTTCCGAAACACCAGGTTTTGTTCGTAGTGTCCTTGAACCGCAAGCTAACAGGTACTATTTTTTGTCAATACTGGACCTTCTGCTATTACAGTTAGAGGTGGCAAATTGGGTTTGTTTGATAACGGGTCAAAACGGGTAATTTTTGTTGCAGGTCAATCAAAACTCCTCTTGTCCAATTCTTCTTATGTCAATAGTTAGTGGGTCAAATGCAATCAAAAAATTTGTAACATTTTAGTTAAATTATAATTATTTGAATAAATTCTTTTTTGGAGGTTTTATTCATTAAGAAGTTACAGCTTGGGGGCCTTTTGAAAAATTGTTTGACTTCTAAGATTTTTTTTTAAATAAATTTATGTGCCAAATATGATCACAAAGGTTATATTTTTATATAATCATTTGAATAAGTTGTTTTAGGAGGTCTTATGCAGTATAAAGCTACACTGTGGGTGACTTTTGCCCCATTCGACCCATTTACTAGGTGACCTGAAGTTATATTAGAAGTGTTTAAAGCATAGTTATCAGACAAACTGGTGATACCTACAGGCAAAGCGATACCGAGAATGACGAGACTGTAAACAATAATAATGTTGAAACAAACAAAGACAAAACAGTTTAAAAAAAGGTAAAACCGGGCAAATTGGGTGCCAAGAAAGATAAGGAAGCAAAGAAAGAAGATAAGGCTCCCTAGAGTCCTATTGCATCTCCGACTAGAATGACACGCCGTTCTGCTGCTGTAGCAGCTTCTCATGAAAAAGAAAAAGAAAAGTCAGTGTCAGAAAGAGGTCGTAAACAATATTTTAACCTGTTTATAAAATGTTTTGTTGATGTTTTAAATATCTTAAACTATTTGGGTGATGTTTTGGATATAGGGTCACAATAGATAACTATTTAATTTGGGTCCAAAGAGGACGTAACAATTTTCAAATATCAGTTTCAACCCGTTGGTGACACTTTTGTCATTTTATCAGATTTATTTCTGATCATTTGTGTCTTTTACTTATCAGAGTAGTGAAGTTAAAGATTCCAATTGCTGTTATTGCTGGTATCTCCCGATCAATAGAAATTGTAATCGTTTATCACGAGAAAGAAGATGGAACACCATCTAAAGGTGAGCACAAATACGCGGTTCAGACGATTTTAATACACTTTCGGAGACATATAATTTAGAAATATAAGGGGTGCAGTAGGTACTAATACTGGGTATTTAGACATATAAGGTTTGAATTTGGTTATGCTAGCTTTTGATAGTTAAGGTTTATTATTTTCTGAACCTTTAAGTTATATACTATTTCTTATGCTATAATGTAAACTGGTAATACCTTTATCAGATCAAACATAAATCGTTGGTTGTTTGCTACTTTTTAATGTGTTATCTGAAGTTTGTTGCCATTTAAGTTTACTAAAACATCTATGCAGGACTCGATCAACACCTTTCAATAAGTTGTGCATGTTATATGGGTCTTGTGAAGTGGCCCTTCTCTGTCATCATGCAAATGTTGTTATTCTAAACTAAATTGTTATTTGAAATATTGATTGCCATCTTGAGTTTCATATGCTGTTGATGGGGAAATTGATGCAGGCTTAATCTAATTATGTTTTATAGAATACGAAAATACGGAGTAGTACGTACATTGTTTTCATCTACACCTACACTTCTATATCTCAAATTATTGGTATGTTCTTTAGGCGGCATTCATTTATTTCCCATTGTCTCGTTACAAGTCGCTAATTCTTGTTAGATGATTTATAGTTTCACTCCTTCGTCTTAGAGGGTTTTGGTATGGTAGTGTATGCGCCGGCGCCATCTGACGTGGCCCCAAGCCAAATGCACACCATGATACCAAACACCCCAGGCGCCAAACGCATCACCAATTCCTTAGAGCACAAGGTATGGGGTGCCATTGGTGAGCCGTTGGTGTGCCAACCTTACCGGCCAACATGCCAAATGCACTCTTTTGTGTTTTGAGCCACTCCACTAGCTCAAGCCAAATGCACCTTTTGTGTGTGTGTGTGTGTTTTTATTGTGAGTGAGAAGTATATTTGGTGGGGTATTTTGCGGGACATGTTAGTGATGTGTTATGAGGGAGGGTTGTTTGAGTTATTGGTGTGTTATTGGAAGGTGTATGATGTGGCGCTGATGTGGCATACCAATAACGTGTTATTCGGTCCTTGCATACCTTGTGCTCTTAGCTTTAGCTTTAGCCAAACTGATTTTTTTTTTTTTTCATTTTTTTTTTTTTTTCTGATTTGTTAATTAATTAAAAATGGGGTTGTGTTTGTGTTGTGTTCTTAGTGCGTGTCTGTGTTTTTGAGTGTGTGACGACCCAGTAAATATTTTTTTTTTTCACTTTTTATTCTAAACTTTTTACATATATAAAACTTTCGATTTTTACTCCTAAACATTTAGAAAGTTTTTTTAACTAGGCTAAAGTTTATGTAATGTATTTTTTTTAACTTCATTTTTAGTTTTAGGTAATTTGTAATATAATTTTTAATGAATAAAAGTTAATTAGTTTTAAAAATAGAAAAGTAAATAAAATGGTGAGTCTTAAAAGGGGTGTTTTGGCTTGAGTCACGAAAAAGAGAGTTTTTTGGTGTACAGTGAAAATAGGGTGTTGTTTGTTTTTTTAAAAAAAGTCTTAACAACCTCTTAATAGACCAAAGCTCTTAGTCAGTTAGAGCTTTTAAATGTTAAGTGTGTTTGTTTATTATTTTTCGTTCAGAGGCAGTAAGAGGTAAAAACATCTAGATGGACCAGACATTGAAGGAGCATCTTAATACCTCTAGTTGAACTAATAAATGTTCAGACGTTTTCTTAAAAAAAAAACAAACAATATTATTTGATTCAGATTCAGATATTTCCGCCTCAAATTCAGATTCAGATGTGCGAGTCAGATTCAGATTCAGAACCTCTTAATAAACAAACAACACCCGTGTTTTGATATGGTGCCATGACGTGTCATACAAAATGAATTTTGCCTTGAGCCACAATACCTAGCGGTATGAGTTGAAAACACTATTCCATATAGCTAAACACACTGTATAGCAACTAACTATTTGACAACTATAAAAATGTAAAACCAAATTTTATTAGAAAATGTTGTCTGTATCTTTTAGAACATGAGTGTCATCTACTGACAATGGATTTCACCTCATACCTCATGATTTCACCTCATACCTCTCTTGAGGTCAAGGGGCAATGTCATCATATTATGTGTAGTCACCCAAGCCAAAATCTAAAATGATGTCACGTTATGCCACCTCAAGATTTTTCTATTTTAAATCCCTTATCACTCGCACATCCAAAAATTGCTCTTTAGTCATTCAAGCCAAAACATCACTTTGTTCTTTGGCGCAAGTCAGTTGTTTCCCTTGCACGATGGCGTGGGGGTTGGGGGTATGGTGGCGTCGTGCCACGTTGGTTTGGCGTTGGTGTTGCGTGACTACACCCAGTGCTAATGTGTGTATTTGAGTGCTAATGTGTGTATTTGAGTGTTTATGTGTATTTTTGGTGTATTTTAGTGGTTCCAATTTTTAGTGTCACAACCAAGTGTAAATGTAAGTAAATTTTATTCTCCATATTTTATTGACAAAAACACTAAAAGGTAATAACCTTACAACTATTGTTTTGAAAACTGAAGCCAACCAACTACGTCGATCAATTGAACTGGAAACTGACTGAGTCGGAATAAGCTGATTGAACCGGAAAAATATAAAAAACACACCATACTTTCAGTAGCTAGATGTAATAAGGACACGTAAGACCGCATACATCACCACCATCTCAGCACCACATTAGCTTTCTCTTTATGACAACCAACTTCATCACCAACTTAGATGTTGTTTCTTTTCCACTTAATGAATTGGTCTAAACCTGTTAGGAATATGTTTTATTATAAAGTGTAGGTCATTTCATTTGTAATAGGTCGTTAACAATTATGGTTTATAAATGTTTGTATTTAGTTTTACAGCTCATGTAGTAAACCCATGAGCTGTGATAAGAGGTTCTTCTAGAACCAAGGGGAAACACCCCTACTTATGTAAACACTATAAATACCCCCTCCCTTGAAGGGAGAGGGTGTTGGTTCTAATTGCAATTATCATTTTTGTTGGATCGATGTACTCTAACCAAACTAACTTAAATAGCTTGTTAAGGTTTAATAACCTCGGATAAATCCTAAGTTATTAACAATGAAACACTGAGCAAACTCTATTAAGTATGCGGAATTTACTTAACAAAGCTAAGAAGAATAACTTTAACTTTGAACGATTTTATTAATAACTCTAAATCTGCTTATTATGCAGACTCTTTAACTCTAATAATGTCACGTACATCTAATGCCAATCTAGGGATCCTTTTATAGGCTCAAGGATAACCCTAAACGGTTTACAATTCTTATCCTTGTACGTCAAGTAAACAATACTTAGAAAGTTCTAGATAAACATTACTTTCTATCTTTAATCTAATATAACCGACTTTAACTTTACAGTACTTTAATGAATAAGCAGTACTTTGACTTTTACTTAGCAGTACTTTGACTTCTTGTAGTACTTTGTCTTTCTGCAGTATTTTGTTAATCTTCAGTACTTTAATCTTCTGTATCCCAACAATCCTCCCCTAACTTGAATTCTACTTGTTTGATTTCAAATTCTTTTGTAGATTTAGCTTTAACATCGTTATCTTCAAAGAGGAATTGTGACTTTATCTTCAGATTTTATCTTTGTAGATTCTCTGCTTATATCATCATCAAAGTAGTCTTTATCTGTATAATTCTTTTCAGCATCAAACAGCAATCTTATTTCTTTTCTGCAACATTCAGCAAGCTCCATCTTTTCAGCAACATAAGACAATTTGTACATTTAATTCAGTTAAGTTTCAATCTATTCTCATCACTTCCAGGTGTGTAAACTCCTGTGAGAGGTGAATCATTGAAAATTTAATGGATTTGAGTTCTCTTTACCAAAGCCATTAACTCTGGAGTAGCCAAATGTTTTGATGTGTAAGATCATGGTACATTGATAACCATATGATTTTTAGCAAATCATCAGCTATCAACAGATTTGAGTTGTCTTTACCAAAAGTTGTACCCTTTTGGACTAGTTAGTTCTTTCATCATGGTGAACTAATTACCATATAATGGTTTTTTCACAGCCTTTACCACAAGCCATTTTCTTGTGGGCTAGCCAACTCTTCACATTACTGATATGGTGAGTTGATGACCATACAACTTATTAGCAAGTTGTTAACTAAAAACGGATTTGAAATATCTTTACCAGAGCCGTTTGCTCATGGATTAGCCAATCCTTTTGTAACCATGGTGGATTGATAACCTATTGGTATTACCATCTCAAAAACCATTTATTTCTTTTAACCTTTGTTTCAAAACATTTATTACTTAACAAAAGTTTTTCAAAATCAGTAACTGGTTTAAAAAACTGCAAGCAGTACTTTGATGAAAGTACTGTTTGATCAGCAATACTTTGAATAAAGTACTGATATATCAAAAATTTAATCAATTAAGATTCATACCAGTTATTCATCATCATCAGCAATTGTAGTCCATCTGATAAACAGCTTGATGACCAGACGTGCTATTTCATTATCTTCTTCTACTTCCATTCCATGCTCCAGCATCCTCCTCATAAGTTCTGGTGTAAGAGGAAGTTCTGGTGTAAGAGGATATCTTCTATCAGCTAACATGTGAATCATCGTCCCATCTTCTAGCTCTAGAACATGTACTCCAGATTCTTCAAAGAATCTCCAGCAAGTAATCTCCCAATCTTCTTGGTTTTTCCAGATCTCAGCAGTACTTATTTCTTCAGTTTCCCAAATAGTTATGAGATCTCCAAGCAAGACCAAACCATATCTTCTGATGGATTGTGTTCATAATATTCTTTTACCACATGATATAAATGGAGTAAATCCACTCTATCAATTATATGCAATAAATCCCATAGCATATTGAACACTTTGAAACTTTCATCTTCTTTATGAAACATCAGATAATTTCCATCTTTTGACTCAACAACTTCAAAAGTAGTTATTGGAGATTTGTTCATCTTGAAATCAGCATCATCTTTAGAATACTCAAAATCTATTACTCTTAAGTAATTCCTTAGCTCATCATCAGTATCAGACCTTAACTCAACTTTCTTTGATGACTTCAGATCTTTAACTTCAGTTTTTCTTTTTCTTTTTCTTTTTAAGCTTTCTTTTCTTTCTTCTTCTTTGTAAGCATCATCATCTTTATAATCTTTGATACTATCAACTTGTCTTTTATATTCTTCTCTGACAGCATCATATAACTCTTTCATATTAACATAATTCAGCTTGTTCAAACCAACATATCCCATCTTCTTTAGATAAGCCATCATAACATTCCTTTCCTTTGCAAGATTTGGTCTTCTTGGTAGAGAAGAAATAGGAAGTGGTGATGGTATAACAGCTTCAACATTTAATTCTTCTTGTAATTTCCTAGATGCTTCTTCATTCATAGCTTCTTCTTTATCAACTTCAGCATTCAGTTCAGCTTGTATCTTTCTAGCTGCTTCTTCATTCATAGCAACTTGAGCAGCTCTTATCTGTGCTAAAGTAGGTTTCTTTTTCTTCTTTACTTCTACCAATATACCTTTTCCTTTATCCTTTGGATCAATAACAGATTGAGAAGCTCTTGGTTGTTCCTCTTCTTGAACTCCTGGAATACTAAGACCCCTTGGTCTTGATAAATCATGCAAAATCTCAGCAATGGTTTCATCATCACTTGCTGTATGTATAGGTTTTGGTGTATCAGCTTCCTTTTCTGGTATGACAGTTGAAGGACCAGCTTCTTCTTCAAAATCTAACAACCTTGGAGTAATCAATTCTTGTCTGTAAGTTCCAGGAAAAACAGTACTTTGATCAGCAGTACCTTGATCATCAGTACTTTGAACTTGAACATCAATAACTTGCTCCTCGGTACTTTGAATAACATGTTCTTCAGTTTTGTTGTGGCTCAATATTTGTACCTTGAACTTCAGTCCTTTCATGTTCTTCAGTACCTTCAGGTTCATTCTCCTTAACAACATCTTCTTTCAAATTCTTTTCTTCTAAATTCCTCCCCAATTGGAATGAAGATTGTTTTTGAACCTGTTGGCGTTTAGTCTTCTTAAACTGCCTTTGCTCCTTCTTTTTAGATTTGACTCATACACGATGATGTTGAACCAATGGCCAGACAAAATTCTTGAGTCTTCTAAACTTGAGCTTCAACTTCTGAATCTGTTTAGCTTGAGCCTCAGTTGTTTTCTTCAATTTGACTAACTCCCTTGTCAGAACATAATTATCCAATGTCAAACCTTCAGGGGGTATAGTATGTGAATCATCTCATTGAATTGGTGAATGTTCCTCTGGTTGAGAATCAGGAACAAATTTTTGAGGAGATGGAGAAGGTGAAACTGCAACATCATCTTGAACTTCAGTACTTTGCGAAGCAGTACCTTGTGATGCAGTACCTTCTTGAGATGCAGCACTCTGAGAAGCAGTACCTTCAGAAACAGTACCTTGAGATGTAGCAGTACCTTCAGAAGCAGTACCTTCTCTATCTTCATCTTCTGCAGCATCAGCTCTGACAGCTTGAACAACTTCCATCATAGAAGTAGTTAAGGGAGTGTCCCTTCCAGTGAATAAATCACTCTTCCTAGTCATGAAAGTGAAAATCTTGGCTTGTTGTACCACAACAGGTAAAAGACTTGTAGGTTTAGGTACATCTGAAAGTTGTTTATTGAGGAATACTTGAACAAACCTTGGATACATCAACCATTTTGAACCATGAGTGATGTGTGAAAGCATTCCATCTAGAATTAGCCTTGAAAAATTAAAAACACGATCAGTAGCCAATCCTACGATAGCAGATGCTATGTTAGATCCAAATTGCTCCAATGATGTACTTTTAGCACTAATACAATGAAGCAATACATGCACTAAAAACTTCCAGTGAGGACAAAATAAGGGTTTCCTGAATGTTTGTTCAGTTAAGGACCCTTCATAACCAATGTGCCCAAAAGTATCCCAAATCAGTTGCTTATCAAAACGAACAGCCCCATCAACATCATCAAACAATAAGTCTTCACGAATAGAGGCTTCAATAATCTTGACATTTCTCTCAGCAACCATAGCATGAATATATTCTTCATCATTCTCCATATGAACCCTAGCAGTTTCCCAAAATTGTTGAATCCAGGGCTCAATAACATCTGGTTCTACTAATAACGCATAACTAATTGGCGATCCAGTAAGAAAATCGATACTATCATGAAAGATTACATTCGCTTCAGTCTTGTCTAAATTCGCCACCATGTTGTGTTTGGAAACAGTATTACGACTCGCCATTGATGATTATATGATCACAGTAAGAAATAGAATGAATAATATAGGTGAAAGTGAGATAACTATGGAAACGATTAGGAGATATCAATATGAGAGGGAAATTCGGAGAGTAGTTATTTATAGGTGAGATTTAAAAAAAAATCACAGCCATCAATAACAAAGTTATCGTTAGGTGTAATTACCCCTCAATATTACAGTACTTTAATAAGACAAACAGTATTTTCCACATGTGCAGTACTTTCCAAGCAGTACTTTCCAAGCAGTACTTTCATAAAAGCAAAAAGCAGTACTTTTCCATTCTCTTCCTTACAACAGCAAATAAACATGAATATCTTCCCCTCAAGCAATGCATAGGACTATACTTACACGAAATAGTCCTCCCCTTAAATGTAGCTCAGTAATTGATCATGCCAATACTTACCACCAAGTGAGTAAATCTAGAAACATCAAATCCTTTGGTGAGTAAATCAGCTACATTATCACATGTATGCACCTTGACAACATTAATGAGCCTATGCTCATAACAATCTCTGATGAAATGGTGCCTAATCTGAATATGCTTGGTCTTGGAATGATAAACTGGATTCTTCACAATGCAAATGGTACTTTCATTATCAATATTGATAGGAGTATTCTTGAAATTGAAACCATAATCCAAGAGTTGATTCTGCAACCACAACACTTGGCCACAACAGCTTGCAGCAGCCACATATTCTGCTTCAGTTGATGATGTTGCTGCAATTGTTTGCTTTTTACACTGCCATGAAACTAATCTTCTTCCAAGATATTGGCATCCACCTGTGGTTGATCTTCTGTCATAGTTATCACCTGCATAATCACTATTTGAAAAAGCTTCCAAGTGAAAAGGTGAATCCTTTGGATACCACAACCCCAACTTAGGTTGTTGTTTCAAATAACAAAAAATTCTCTTCACTGCATTCATGTGAGAGACCTTGGGTGAGACTTGGTATCTTGCACATATACAAACAGCAAACATGGTATCAGGCCTTGATGCAGTAAGATACATAAGACAGCCAATCATGGATCTGTATAACTTGACTTCTACTGGTTGTCCATCTTCATCCTTGCCCAATGAGTTGATAGATTTAATAGGTGTAGTAACAGGCTTCATGTCATCAAAATTGAACTTCTTAAGTATGCCAGTTACATACTTGTCTTGACTTATGAAAATTCCTTCCTTTGACTGCTTAACTTGAAGTCCCAAAAAGAAAGTTAACTCACCCATTGAACTCATTTGAAATTCATTCTGCATCAGCTTCTCAAACTCCTTGACCATAGATTGTTTGGTAGCTCCAAAGATTATATCATCTACATACACTTGAACTAGCATGATATCCTTCTTATCTCTCTTGATAAACAAGGTCTTATCTATAGCTCCTCTCCTATAACCATGTTGCAATAAAAAGGTAGAGATCCTTTCATACCAAGCTCTAGGTGCCTGATGTAAGCCATACAGAGCTTTGACAACTTTGTAGACTTTGTTTGGATGTTTAGGATCTTCAAAACCTGGAGGTTGTTTGACGTATACTTCCTCTGTAATCTTGCCATATAAAAAGGCACTCTTAACCATGGTTGTCAGGATCCCGATCCTGATCTTAGGATCTTACGATTTTACGATACTGTAAAGCAAAAACGATCCGGATCCTACATAGGATCTTTGCCAGCTTAAGATCTTATAGGATCCCGATCTTGACCATACGATCTTACGATCTAATCCGATCCGATCTTACTCTTCTCGGATTACAAACTAAAAAACTACAAATTTATGGGTTGTTTGTTTGTAGAATTCAAAAAACAACATGTTAATATTTTTAAACATTTTATAATCATAATTTAGGACAACATTTATATGAAACATTTATAGTATTTTGTGGTTATAATGTATTAGAATTTGTAGATTTGTATAAAATTACATAAACTATTAAGAAATAACATTAGAGTAGGATCTTAAGATCCCGATTCGATCTTACGATCACGATTTTGCTAAGACAAAAACGATCCTGGGTAGGATCCCGATCTTGACAACCTTGCTCTTAACATCCATTTGATAAACCTGAAATCCCATATAAGAAGCAAAAGCAAGGAAAATTCGAATTGCTTCTATCCTTACTACAGGAGCAAACACTTCATCATAATCAACTCCTTCTTCTTGTTTGTAACCTTGTGCAATTAACCTTGCTTTGTTTTTGATGACATTCCCTCTTTCATCTCTCTTGACTCTGAACACCCATCTTGTACCAATGACCTTCTTACCATCAGGAAGATCACATAATACCCAAACTTCTTGAAGTCTGAATTGTAGCAGTTCTTCTTGCATAGCTTCAACCCAAATTTCTTTAGTCAATGCTTGAGCAATATTCTTGGGTTCCTCTTGAGAGATAAAGCAAGTAAACAGACATGTTTGATGGTCCTTATGATTCAGTCTGTTTTGTTTATAGACAAAGCTAAGTAAAGCAGAGGGTTAATAAAAGTCTTAGCTTTGTGTCTAGTCATCACTCCAGAAGTAGAAGGACCAATGATTTGATCAGTAGGATGATTCTTATGAATTCTTAAGTTTGGAGACTGTGGAACTCCATAAGTATCTTCCAAATTAGTAAAATCAGCATCTTCATTGGAATCTGAGAAAATACCTTCATCTTCAAACTCATCGTCAGTATCTTCTAATCCAGGCATGGTAGGATAATCCAAATCATCCAAAGTATTGGTAACTGGTGCAGCAGTACTTTGGTCAAAAGTACTGTCCAAAGTACTATGAGAGTACTTTGCAGTCTTGTTCTTCTTCTTTGCCTCTTCATAAGCTCTTCTTTGATCATCAGTATAAGAATGTGCTAAAACATCTTGAAGAAGCATCTGATTAAGTTCTTCTTGAATAGATAGATCCTCAGCAGACAATGAGGATTTTGGCTCATCAGTACTTTTCTCTGTCTTAGCAGGTTTAGGTTCTTCATCATGAACATCATCTGGTCTAATATGGACTCTATGAACAACATATTGTAAATCTTCTTCATTGGACACAGGTTGATTTTCTTCTCTAACAGGTACATAGTTCATAAAAGGAGTTAAAACTTCAAGATCAAACATCCAATCAGGACCTTTACCCTTCTCATTGTCTTGATCTTCTAAAAACTCAACATGAAGACAATCTTGAACCTTCTTAGTGACTTTGTTGTACACTCTAAAGCCCTTATTGTTGGTACAATAACCCAATAAATAACCTTCTTCTGACTTGCCATCAAACTTACCCAGATTATCAATTGTATTCAAAATAGTAAGAGGGCATCCAAAAGGCTTCATAAATCGAATGTTGGGTTTGTTGCCCATCAGCAACTCATAAGGTGTCTTCATCTGTGGCTTAGTAACTGATACTCTGTTAAGTACATAGCAAGCAGTACTTACAGCTTCAGCCCAGAATTGAATAGGTAGTTGTGAATCTGCTAGCATTGTTCTGGCTGCTTCAATCAAAGTCCTATTCTTTCTTTCTGCAACACCATTCTTCTGTGGTGTTCTTGCAATACTGAACTCCCTCTTGATTCCTTTGTTTGCACAAAATTCATCCATAAGCTTGTTCTTGAATTCAGTTCCATTGTCACATCTAATACCTCTAACCTTGAGTCTCAATTGGTTTTCAAGTGCTATTATGAGAGTCTGAATAGCATCAAAAGTATCATCTTTAAATCCCAAGAAAAATACCCAACTGAATCTACTGCAATCATCTGTTACAACCAAGCAATACTTTTTCTTGTTTAAACTTGCCACAGAAACAGGTCCAAACAAATCAATGTGTAACAGCTCCAAAGGTTCTCTAACAGTCCTTTCCTCAAGCTTCTTGCAAGAAGCTTTGTGTTGTTTACCCTTCTTACATGCCAAACAGGAGTGATCATTCTTGTAAGTCTTTGAAGGTAAACCTCTAACTAAATTCCCTTTGACCAGTTTGTTGATATTCTTGAAATTGACATGGCCCAATCTTCTATGCCACTGATGTGCTTCTTCAGATGTTGCTTTTGCCACCAAACATGTGGCTCTCCCATAAGAATGAAGACTCTTCATATCTAGACTATACACATCATTGGTTCTTGGTACTCTAAGGACTACCAAGTTATCATCAACAGGCTTGAATTCAGGAGAAAGGATGAGATATTATGTGTCAGTGAATAACACATGATGCTTTTTATCACAGATTTGAGAGATTGACAATAAGTTGAACTTGAGCTCCTTCACATATCTAACATTCTCAAAATCTATACGCCCTGCTTTGATGATTCCTTTTCCAGTAATTCTTCCTCCATTGGGATCATTCCCAAATGCAACTCGTCCTTCACTAACAGATCTAAAATCAGACAGAATCTCCTTGTCTCCTGTCATACTTCCAGAGCAACCACTATCTACAATCAAATGATCTTTAAGCTCCTCTTCTGGGTTGCCCTGCACAAAGATTTAGAGAGTTAGTTTCTTTTAGGAACCCAAGCCATTACTGACTTGTGTTCCCCTTGTGGAGTTACAAACTCAAATTCTTTGAGTATGTAATTCCCACTATTTTTTAAAACATGATCCAGAATTATCTTTTGATTTTTAGCATGTGGATTTTCAAAACTTTCAAAACTCTCTTTTACAAGTTCATTCTCTTTTTCTTGTATCACAAAAACATCTGATTCACTTTTTGTTGAAAGTATTGTTTGTCCCTCAGCAGTACTTTCTCTCTTAACCCATTCGGTTTTAACACTTGGTTCCTGTGATCTAGATCCCCTATGTGAATTGTAATACCTTCTAGGTTGATAGTAATGAGATCTCCTAGGATACCTGTTCCAAGAAGTGTTAACAGTACCTTGTTTTGATGGAGCAGTACTTTGGGAAGGTACTGCTTGTGAAGGTACTGGTGGTTTAGAAAACGGTCTTCTCTGGTGAGGATACCTATGGTCTGGTGAGAAATTGTTGTGATTGACCCTATTTGAATTATTCCAGACTGGTTGGTGCTCTCTAGGTTTCTGATTGGCAGACCTATGCTTTGGAAATTTTCTAAGGTATTCTGAATGAAATTCACAATCCTTGATTAAATGAGTATGACTAAAGCACACAAAACACAGTTTTTGACCCATACTCCCAAAGTGACTTCTTCTATGTCTATGACCAAAACTATTTTGCCTTCTAGGTGAAAGATTGAACCTGTTTTGACCAAAGTTATCCCAAAAAGGTTTAGCAGTACTGTTTTGAAAAGGTTTTCCTGAAGGTACTGCTTGTGGAGCAGTACTTTGAGTTGAAGGTACTGCTTGACTTTGAACATTGTTTTAAACAGTTTCTTTTGGGGTTTCAGACCTAGATAGACCAACTAGCTTTTTCCTAAACTCTAGACTGTCTACTCCAAAACGAGAAACATCAGGTCTTATGGGTTGATGACTACCAGTGGGATGTGGGACAGCATGATAACCCTTATCTTTCTTATATTCTGGAGGTGGTTCACTAAATGATTCCTTATTACTAGATGTGTCAACATAATTAATAAGCTCATCATCACTAGTGGTTATATCCTCAAAATTAGGGTCATCCTTATCACTAGGTTGGTTTTCTTCTATACTACTGAAATCCATACCAAAACCTAGACCAGTTCTAATGTAAGCTCTTCTCTGTTTTTCAACATAACTAACATGAGAAAGACCAGATTCTTTCCAGGCATCAAACTTTGCTAACAAATCATCTCTTTCCTTAGTCAATTTCTCAATTTCAGCAATTTTACAATTTAGTTTCCATTCACTTAGTTTTAACTGGTAATCCTGTTGTTCATACTTCTCAGCCCAAGCCATTTCATTATTTTCATGTGTTAATATTTTGGCTTCCATTGACTCTAAGGTTATTTGATAACCAGCTACCTCAGACCTAAGCCCTAACACAATTATCTCTTTCAATCACATAACTGCCAAGTAATTTTTGATAAAAATCATGACAATTTGAGCATACCTCAGAGATAGGGGTGAACTTGGTGAAGTAGCCACCATTGCAAGTAGAACAGGATCATCTTCACTCTCCATGCTCCAATCAAATCCTCCAAAACTGTAACAACGCGCATTTTTCGAGAAATTACTATTCACTTTCACTATTCATCCCGTAAAATTTTTATTTCATATTCTCGTGAGATAAATTATTTTAGTAATATCCTGAGAGTTCGACAATCGTTAGATCATTTTCACAAAAGTTATTAAGAAAACATCGCTTTAAAGTTTCATTTTGGTCGGAACACCATTTCAACATCCCGCGCATATTGAAAACCAACTCTGACAATTTTCCTCTCATCAGATGAATTTTTAGATCACTCATGATTAATTTGAGAATTTTTAATATTTATTTTTATGTTACCAAATAAACCCAGCGCTGAACAAAACTAAACTTACGTTTTAAACAATTCTACTTACATCCAGACTTAACGATTCCTGCACTGTGTTTCTAATATGTTTTTGACACTTTTACATTTTTTGGAAAAGTCAAACATATTTCCCTCCTCCTTTGACCATAAAGGAATTAACCTTGTACGTTCTACATTTTTGCTTAAATCGCATAACTTTTAAACTTCACAAATAACTGTTAAGTTATCCCGCGTATGACGAAAAACACATTTTGACATCTCATATCACTTTTAGACTAATTTTAGTCTACTCTAAATAAATTCACGGTCGTTTCCCTGAAATTTCATTCTTTTCTGATAAACTGCGAATTACGTGTTTTTGACCCGTATTTTCAGTTTTAAGCAGCGTTTTTGCACCCAATGAGACTTATTACCCATTTTATATTTTTAGATGGAGTATAATGATGAGTTTAATCATTCCTACAAGTTTCATATTTTTCGGATAGCCAGTTTTAAGTATTCGTGATATAACGACTTACAGTTAGCGATTTTCGGGACAAAACTGACTCCGTAAACAAGATAATACCAAAATTTAACCATCTAGTCATCCAAGACTTATGGTGAACGAATTTCCATGAGTCACTAAGACACTTGGTGTCTTGGTGATGACCTTGTCCAAGATCTATACACCTTGCAACCTTAATACTTAAGTCTTGATTAATCTTGCAACACATGCATTACTTAGCTTGTAAGAATATGACTCATGTAATTTAGCACCTCCTCAAGACCATATATAAACCCCTTCCTCCTTTCTTGGTCATTTACAACATCACACACACAATTCACATTCATATTTTGCTTACTACTTCAAGAATAACAACAAGATTGAAGATACAAGTAATCCATATCAAGTCCTTTGCAAGCCTTATTAATTCTTAGCAAACCTTTGGTGATTTCCCTTAAGTTTAAAGCTACTTAAGTAACCAAGGTCTAGCACAAGTCCTACAAGCTCACAAGAAGTATGGAAAATTTCTAAAGGGTGGAGTTGTGTTCTAGTCCTAGTCCTTGTCCTTGTTATTTCTTTCTTAATAGAAAGCCTAAAGTTGTAAGAATACTAACCACCACTCTTGATTAACATCATTTACATATTTCTTATTCTTATTCCATGCTATATATGCTCATATATTGGATCATGATGTACAAAACCTTTAAAAACAAGTAGGAAAGCTTATATGCTAATTTAGGATAACTAGTGTAAAAATGATGACCTTTTGTACAATTTTTCTACAAAACCAACTACATATAGACTTGGTAATTTACATATTGTTGTAGACACAATTAAATTGAAGACGTAGCAATTTGGATCACCTAAAACGAGTATACGAGTCAAAAGATACGGCCAAATGAATTTACCAAAACTTCAACAAGAAAGCTGTCAACAAACTTTCTGTGACAGAAACATTAAGCACGCAAAACGAGGCACTTCTGGTCCGATTCATCAAAAAGTTAAAACACGAAAGTTGTCCGGAACGACGTTTTCTTCAAAAACTCAGGAGCACGGGTCATAAAAATGCACGACCTGCGCTCTGGAGATGGACCTGTTGAAACCCGACTTTTTGAAACTTTCCAAAATGTTTTCCTAAATACCTTAGTTCCCGGCCTCGCTAAACCACGAAACTTTGTAGCTTTCTTATTATACTTTTGAATATTAGATCCATCAAATAAAATGCAACAAAAAAGTGTTTTCTCAAGTGACGGGAAAAATGACCATATTACTCTTTTCCGCCGATTTAACCAAACTTCATTTTTGACCATATTCATAAGTTATGAACACTAATAATCAACGAGAACTTGTAAAAACTATACTTACTAAAAACATGATGATATAACAATCTTTATTCAAAACTATGCTTTATTAAGTTCATTCCAACTTTCGGGATTGTGTTTATCACATGTGAAAAACCGATTTTCACATATGAAACCATACTCCAAACCAATAAGATTTCACATATGAAACCAAACTTGTAATAGCCATTATGATTTCCTAGTCATAACCAAACAAACATGTAACTTATGTTTGCAAACCATATGGACATTTTCGACACTTATGATATATAAGCAAAACATATGTTTTATCTACTAAATGCTACAATACTAGGGAGCTTCATGTGAGGGGTTTCATTTGGGTAAAACGTATCGACGAGTTGCTGGATTTACGAATTAAAGTGTCCTAGCTCCTCGAACGTTTACTACATGACCTCTGAATTATGATGGCCCAAACGGTAGTACGAAATATATAAACTATAATTGTTTCATAAATCACTTCAACAAGCATACACTAAACCACTAAAGTACTACATCATGATCAACATAGAGACATATATAGGTTTGTTATTTCTTTAGCATCATTATTTCAAACCTAAGTCGCAACATCCTATTCTAGGTTGCTCGTAGAAGTTCTCACGGCATATCCATCATTCTCATTATACATTTGATATCATTTATTAAGGTGAGTTCATAGCCCCACTTTCTATTACTTAATTGTTTTACAAACCCTTGGGGGAGATACATGCTTTATTTTAAACCGAACACATTGCTTTCAAACTATATACTTATCTGATTGTTATTAGCACTAAGTTTCCGCATTTGCCAAACTTAAGTCCCTTAATCATGAATCATTAATCACTATGTGAGAGTGGGCGCGAATATTGTGAATAGATCTATTGGGATTGACGAATCCCGTTTGTGTTGGCCCCATTAAAGGCAAACAAACGCACTATATTTGAGTAACATTGGTAAAAACGGCAATTTTACCTGATAGGGCACGCACCGACATTTTCTCCAATTAATTTTGGAACACGTTAACGCCTTGATTGCATGATGCTTAGTCTAATAATAACTGTTTTGGTTTTCAAACCCTTGGTGTGAATTTATAACTCGCACTACAAACATAATGTGTTCAACCATCAAACAAACTCTATGAATTCACTCAACCTCTGTGTTGACAGTTTTAAGCATGTATTTCAGGTCCATATTGTACGAGGCTGGCACGGAGGAGCGAGGACTAGATCAAGAAGGCTATAAATTTTATTATCATTCGAAAATCAATTTAATGTATTTTGTAAACTTGGAACCAACTGGGACCTCATCTTTGTAAACTCTGATATTTATATAAATCGAATGATAAATCTTTTAAAACGACTCCATTAGAGTTCGTTTTCTATTGTTATGACTGTTGTGCCATCAAGTAACACCCAGTTTGAATTCCGCTGCGTATCACGAAATTGGGGGTGTTACAAAAACCATCTTCGGATTCCAAAGCAGCATGACCAGATTCCTCATCAAAGGCAGTGCTTCAGTCCAATTCTTCTACTGAATCTTCAACTGCTTCTTCCGCTGCTACCATACAATAGGTTACTGGTTCATCATCAAACTCATCACTCCAGTCAACCTCTGATAAACTTTCTTGAGCAACCAAGGATTTTGATTCAGTAATAGGAATTTCTTTGAGCTCCAGCTTTAGTTTCTCAGTCATCCTGTTTGCTTGATACTTAGCAAACCTGCACTCCCTTGCAAAGTGTCCAGTCTTTTGACAATTGAAGCATTCAATTTTGGATTTGTCAAAAGTGATTCCCTGTTTTGGTTTGAAGTCAATGCCTCTTCCTGTCTTCTTCATGAACTTCTTTATCCTTGCAGTGATCATAGCAACTTGCCACCTGATATCAATTTCTTCAAGAGCATCCTCTTCAATCTGTGAGAGATCTTCTTCATAAGTGACAGGTAGAGAAGCTTGTTGTGCAAAGAAAGAGCATATAACTTCGTCTGAGTGGATGGTTGGTGAGGCTTGTTGAGCAGTGGGGGTAGTGTAAACAGCAGTACTTTGAGCAACAGTACTTTGAGGAGGAGAAGCAGTACTTTTAGTAGAAGTACTGCCCCTCTTTTCAGATGACACAAATGCAATACTGTGAGACTTTGAGCTTGATTGGCCATTCATCTCATGCTCATACACCTTCAGATGATTGTAGAGATCATCAAAATCCATGGTGTCCAATCCAGGTTGTCCTCTGATCATTGTAGCTATCACATGCCATGTAGATGGCAAACTCCTTAAGAACTTCATATTGGCATCTTCAACAGATACTTCTGCCTTGTATAACTCCAACATGTTGAGGAGATTTTGAAATCTATCATATGCAACATCAAGACTCTCTCTTTCACCAACAGTGAAAGTTTCAAACTGTTGCTTCAACAGATTTCTGTGCATCTTCTTAGAAGCTTTATTCCCTCCAAATCTTGTCTTGAGAGCAGCCCAGAGCTGCTTTGCATCTTTAGCATCATGAAACATCAGTAGATGTCTATCAGGTATAGCAGATAAGAGTATGTTAAGAGCCTTCTCTTGATTCCTTATGGTAGCTGCTGGTAAGACTGGTTTGGGTGGTTTAGGTTGTCCAGGAATCTCCACATATTCTGGAACTACTTCATTACCATTGACAATTACATTCCATAGTGCATGGTCTGTAATAGCAATGTACTGCCTCATCTTCATACACCATAGGTCGTATTCTCCCTTCTTGATGATTGGAATTCTGAGTGAGGTGATTGATGGTGGTGGAACAGCTTCAGTCGACATCTTTAGGTTTTGTTGTAGTAGGGTTTAAGGATTCTTCCTAGTCAGAGTTTCCACACAAGCTCTGATACCACTTGTTAGATCGATGTACTCTAACCAAACTAACTTAAATAGCTTGTTAAGGTTTAATAACCTCGGATAGATCATAAGTTATTAACAATGAAACACTGAGCAAACTCTATTAAGTATGCGGAATTTACTTAACAAAGCTAAGAAGAATAACTTTAACTTTGAACGATTTTATTAATAACTCTAACTCTGCTTATTATGCAGACTCTTTAACTCTAATAATGTCACGTACATCTAATGCCAATCTAGGGATCCTTTTATAGGCTCAAGGATAACCCTAAACGGTTTACAATTCTTATCCTTGTACGTCAAGTAAACAATACTTAGAAAGTTCTAGATAAACATTACTTTCTATCTTTAATCTAATAAAACCGACTTTAACTTTACAGTACTTTAATGAATAAGCAGTACTTTGACTTTTACTTAGCAGTACTTTGACTTCTTGCAGTACTTTGTCTTTCTGCAGTATTTTGTTAATCTTCAGTACTTTAATCTTCTGTATCCCAATAATTTTCATTAATCCTTCATTAGTTCCTTCCACTTTCTCTCTCTAAAACTTTCTCTCTCTAGAAATACATGTTGATGTGATAGAATGGTGACCTAACAAGTGGTATCAAGAGCCAAGGGATAGTTTAGGTTAATATTGATTAGATCTAATAGAAATCCGTGCTTAAAAACGTGTTTTAGATTGAAATTTATGGATTTTTTGGACTGAAATACGTATTTTTGCGAGTTTGACTTGAATATTTGCGAGTTAGCAAAATTTCAGACTTGAATTTCTGCGTGTTTGGAAATTTTTTGAAGTTCTGCGAGTTTGGATTTGTATTTCTGCGAGTTTGAATTGAATATTGGCGAGTTAGCCTTGAATTCTTGCGAGTTTCACTTGAATTCTTGCGAGTTTCTTGAACATTGGCGAGTTAGCCTTGAATTTCTGCGAGTTTGGATTTAAAGTTCTGCGAGTTTGCAATTTTCTTGAATTTCTGCGAATTTGGACTTGAATTTCAGCGAGTTTGGATTTAAAGTTCTGCGGGTTTGCAATTTTGAATTCCTGCGAGTTTGGTCTCTGCGAGTTTGTTCTCTGCGAGTTTGAGTTTTGCGAGTTTGGTTTCTGCGAGTTTGGTTCCTGCGAGTTTGGTTCCTGAGAGTTTGGTTTCTTGCGAGTTTAGATTCTGCGAGTTTGGATTTCCAATACTAATCTACATAAACCTAAACAACATCAACCTTAATTATCCTTAAAGATCCAAAACATCATCATCAAAAAAAACAAAAAACAAAGAGTTTTTTGGCGGGAAAATTTGAGTAAAATTTAATTTCTAGGGGAGACTAAACGTTTAATTTTTACGCGAAATTCAAATTTTGGTTTAACTGTGAAATTTTTGGTCAAAAATTCAAATTTTTGGGCCCAAATTCGAATTTTTCGGGTCAAATTTGGCGTCAAAATTGTCAAACCTCAAATTTTTCTTACAACCATAAAATTGCATTTTCTAGTGAATTTCAAATTTTGGGGGAGAAAATTTGTTCATAATTATTTTTGGAGGGAAAATTAAAATTCACTATATCAATCAATAACAATTATGTCTCAACCACCGCATCCGTATTATCCCCATTACCCATATTATCTTTATCAACCCCCACAACAAGCTCCTCCACAACCCCCACAACAACCTCCTCAACAAGTTCAACAACGAATGTCAATGGTTCTACAAATCCCTCAACAACAAACTTGGTATTCTCAAATGTGTGAAGCTGTTACAAGTCAACAATCAATTCATGAAGCTGGTTCGGATACTCGTCCTCCAATGCTTACACCAGGCAATTATGTACAATGGGCAAGTCGATTTCTAAGGTATATGGAGCTCAAGAAACCTCATGGTAAGTATCTGAAGAAGGTGATACTAGAAGGACCCTTTCAAATGCAACCTGAAACTGTTCCCGGAGATCCTACAGCTGTTCCACCAAGACCCGATACTATCTCAAGTGTTCCACTGAGCCATTTAACACCCGAACTATTACTTCATCTTGAAGCCGATGAGATTGCTATGCAACAAATACTTCTTGGAATTCCTAACCCGATTTACAAAAGTATTGATGCACAGACAACTGCAAAAGCTATGTGGGAACAAATTCATCTCTTGATGGAAGGCACTGAATTGAATAAGATTGATATGGAGTCTAAGTTGTATCACAATTTTGATGTGTTTACCATTGAGCCTGGGGAATCACTTGAATCATACTATCATCGTTTCACAAATGTGGTCAATGATTTGCATCGACATAAGATTGATCTTCCAACCATTGCCATTAAAACAAAGTTTCTGAATTCATTAGGACCAGATTGGCATAAGTATGTTACTTTTGTTCGACACGTCAAGGATCTTCATGATGTCAAGTATGGGTTATTGTATGATTATCTGAAACATCATCAGTATGAGGTTCTCAAAGATAAAGAAGCTCGTGGCACACACGGTTTCTCTCCACCACCAATTGCACATGGTTATCCAACTCCTTACCCAAAGTCAAATCATGCTTTTGATCAACAACAACGTCACTTTGCTTATGCTCCACCCACACCTTCTCATCAACTCAAACCCGAAGGTGATTCTAACAATGCATACTATGCTCAAACCAATGATGATCAAGATGATGCTTTTGAAGCATTAAATCATGGAATGGCCTTTATTGCTAAAGCCTTCTCCAAGTTCTCTACTCAGTCAAACAATAGTCTTCGTTCATCGTCAAATCCCAAAAGTCAAGCAGTCATACAAGGTGGCAAAGTTGAAGTTCAGAACAAAACTAGTGGTCGTCAAATGATTACAAGTGGGTATTCTGGTAATTCTGGGAATGGTCAAATATCAGCAGGGGGATCGGGTAGTAATAACTTCAAGGGAAATGTTCAAGTTGTGGAAACAGGGAATTCACCGGCTTCAGGATCTACTATTCGCTGCTATAATTGCAAAAAGCAAGAACATCTTGCTAATGCTTGTCCTGAACCACGAACCAGAGGGGGAGATTACTATAAACAAGTCATGCTGATGGCATACAAGGATGAAGCAGGAGGAGAACTCAGTGAAACTCAGCAAGGTTTTATGGCAGATACTCTCTCAGATGATGAATATGAAGATTTGGAAGCAAATGATGCAGTTGTTTTGATGGCAAATATGCAGGAACATCCCATTCGTCAAACAGAGAATGGACCAATCTGTGACACAGACGGTCTATCTCAGGTACCTGACACTGATATATGCCTCATAAATGCAATTGTGTCTGCATCTGCACCTGATGAGCAGCAATCTGTTCAACATGAATCATTATTTAATCATACTGAAGTTGGTCAAATTAACCCCGTGGTTACATTTGATAAACTAAGTGATGACGAAAATAATGAGCATATTGAACAGAGTGAAGCAATTCATGGTCCATATTCAGAATATCTTACTTCATTACTTCTGCCATTGCAAGCCCAAACTGCAAAATGTAATGAGATAAACCAAAACCTTAGGGCTGAGATTACCTCCTTGACTACTGAACTTGAGAGTTGTCGAAAACGGATAAATGATTTTGAAACAAAAACCACCCGAGAAACAAGTTTTGAAGTGGCCTTTCAAAAATCTTACGTTAACGAACAAAATCTTCAACATCAGATGAACGAAATTGTTGCGTCAAATAACGAAAAGATTTCTAAAATTGAACAAGAAAAGTCTGAACTTCAGAAAAACATTGAAAATCTTCAAACAAAACTTTCCAATACTAAACAAGATTTTTCAACAAGTCGGTCAAATTTTTCTGAATTCAAAAAGAAATCTAAGAAACACATTGATGATCAAATCGAGGAAATTCTTCGATTGGAAAGACGGTTATAAGATTTTGGCACTGTTGTATATAAGATTGGCCACTCAGTAAAACAAATTGAAATGTCAACCTTACTCCCGAGTCCTGATGACTCAAAACGTTTTGCTCTTGGGTATAATCACCCACGTTTTCTTCAAACAGCTCTCAAGGAAATACCCAAATTGTATAGTGCTCAATGTCTTTTAGAACCAAGCATGCAACTTGTTGTATTTGATTGTGAGGAACAATGGACACAAGATGATCGAAGTCGCTTAAAAATGCGACAAAATGGAATCTTACCATATGATTACACAAGAGAAAATGCTTCTTACAAACTGAATGCCATTTCAACACCATCATATAATCTTTCTGAAATAACTGAGGCATCTTATGTGGAAGGTCCCGTTCACAGTGTTGCACAAATAAATGGTCCTTTACCGTCCTCTTGCAAAAGCGACTCATTGCCAAAAACTCCTAAACCTTGTTTAGTATTATGGTACTTTCAAACGTTTATGGAAGATATTTCATTTTTAGAAACGGCAATTGAAAAAAATTATGAGTTAAAAGCATCTAATTTTCAATCTGCTTATGCAAGAGAGCAAAGACAAATGTTTCAAACCCAAATTTCACTTCACGTCGCACATTTGCGTCTGTGTGCAACACACTGGGAAAGGGAACTTCAACAAGAGGTGACTTCAATGATTGAAGCTTTTAACACACTTGAAAATTCAGTTTCACAAGAACAATGCAAAAACCAAGATCTTCAAAATGCATTTGATCAATTGATAGAAGATGCTCTTTCTGCTAATATTGCTTCTGTGGTTATATATTGTGAATTTGCTTCTGTGAATGATATTGTGTTAGCTGCTGAGAATCTCAATATGGTTCAAACGTTGGAAATGGACAATCAGATGTTAAGGCATGAAATTGAGAAATTAAAAAAGGAAAATGAGAAAATGTTTTCACAAAATGATGATGTCCAATCTAAACTTTCAATGGAGATTTCTGAACTTAAGCGAAGACTTAAATGGTGTCAGTCTCAAACAATTGAATCTGAAATTGCTTTCCAAAATCAAAAGGAAAAGTTTCTTTGGAACAGTCGCGACTATCAAAAGTCGAATTTCTTGATGATGAAAATGCGTCGTTAAAATGTCAAACTTTCAAATATGAACAAGAGATTGCACAAGTCAAAAAGGAATATCAAACGATTTTTGATTCTCTTAAAACTGTTCGTTCTGAAGCGTCAAAAGAACTTGATCACCATGTTGAATACACTCGACAAATGTTGGGTGAACAAGGAAGATTAAATTCCATAATTTAGGATCAAAAACACATCATCATTGAGCTTAAAGAAAAGCTAGCTAAACAAGAATCTAGCAAGTCTAGTAACACAAACGTGATTGCTCCTGGCATGTATATACTTGATAAAACTCAGGAAACTAATTTGCTTTCTTCCACTTCTACAGGAATAGTTACGTCTACTAATGTTAGAAGATCCGAGAATAAGAGACAAAAAGAACATACTAGGATCTCGAAACATAGGAAGAGAACTCGTCCGACATCAGAAGTAGAAGTTCATCTTAGGAAATCGAATAAAAATCATGTTGCATCTGCTTTAGATTCAAATTTGGCAACTTGTAATTCTAATGTCAGTGTAACAAATGATAAGTCTGTAAACGTTTCAAACGTTAATGCTTCCTGTGTTTTTTTCGTAAGAGTATGATGTCTGGTAATCATGAAAAATGTGTTGCAAATTCTCTGTTAGCTCGTTCTAAGAAATCTATAACTGGCCCTCCCTCTAGGTCCCCAATAGTTGCAAACTCGAATTTAGGGAAGGTGCACAGTGTAGTTTCTGAGAAATCTGTAGACACACCCATTGCTGCAAAAACATCTTCTAAGAAAGTATACTCACCTAGTGACTTCACTAAGACAAAAGCGAAAACTAATTGGTTATGGCAACAATGGTTGCAGCGTACCTCAAGTTTTAAATGGATTCCTAAATGTGCAAATGTGTGTAACACTAACATAATGGAACCCACTAACTCTTTGGGTTCCACTGCTTCTATCATACCACCCTCGTTGTCTTCGTGTGTTGCAGGTGATTCAACTCGTTCTGTGGATTGTTGATAGCGGATGTACCCGGTATATGACAGGAAATCTAAAGCTGTTAGTAAACTTTGTTTCAAAGTTCATCGATACTGTCAGATTCGGGAATGATCATTTTGCTGCAATAATGGGATATGGAGATTATGTTAATGGAAACATCGAGATCAGTTGGGTTTATTACGTTGAAGGTCTTGGACACAATCTTTTCTCAGTTGGACAATTCTGTGATGATGATTTGGAAGTTGCATTTCGCTCTAAAACATGTTACATACGTGATTTGGAAGGACATGACTTACTCACCGGAAATCGAAGCACAAATCTTTACACGATTCCTATGTCCGATATGATTGCATCTTCACCAATTTGTCTTCTCTCAAAAGCAATTCGACGAAATCATGGTTATGGCACAAAAGGCTTTCTCATTTAAACTTTAAAACCATGACTGAACTCGCTCGTCATAAGTTAGTTGATGGTCTTCCAAGGTTCCGATACACCAAAGATCACCCATGTTCGGCTTGTGAACAAGGCAAGAGCAAGAGATCTAACTTTCCGTCAAAACCATAACCAAGTTCTCAACATGTTCTTCACTTTCTTCATATGGATTTATGTGGTCCCATACGTGTACAAAGTGTGAATGGCAAACGCTACATTCTGGTTATTGTTGATGATTATTCACGATGGATTTGGGTCTATTTTCTTCGAACTAAAGATCAAGCTCCAACAATGATTATCACCTTTCTCACAAAGATTCAGGTTCAACTCAAAAACACTGTTCGAATTGTAAGAACAGACAATGGAACTGAATTCAAGAATCAAACACTTCGTGCTTACTTTGAGAAAGTTGGAATCACACATCAGACCTTGATTACTCATACTCCTGAACAAAATGGTGTTGTTGAAAGACGAAACCGAACGTTAGTGGAGGCTGCTCGAACAATGTTGATTTTCTTACAATTACCGGATTTCTTGTGGGCTGAAGTTGACTCAACTGCATGTTTTACTCAAAATCGTTCCATCATTCATACACGCCATAATAAAACTCCATATGAGATTGTTCATAACCGCAAACCAGATATCAAATATTTTCATGTATCCGGTGCACTGTGTTATCCGAAAAATGATCGTGATAATATTGGTAAACTTCAGCCGAAAGCCGAAATTGGCGTGTTCATTGGATATTGTGAAAATTCAAAAGGATTTTGAATTTGGAATCGTCGAACTCGACAAATGATGGAAACAGTTCATTTCAACTTTGATGAGCTTACAGAAATGGCTTCTGAGCAAAACCGCTTAGGACCCGCTTCCAACCGTCTAAACTTTCCCTCTTCATCAGCTGTTCCACCCATGGAATTCACTCGTCAACAATTGGAAACTTTGTTTGCTCCTCTGTTTGATGAGATTCCCGAAAGTAGTGCTCTAGATGTATCGAATGTTTCCGCTAAACACCCTGATCATAATCCAATACCCGATACACCTGCTCCAACAACAACAACTGTTGCACCAGATGCACCACTGAATGATTCTCAATCAACAGAAGAACACATTGCCTCCAACACTGACACAGCTGATGAAGAACATACTCATGAAGTACCCGCACCAGCAGATTATGACGGAAATGCTTTCTTCAATCCATTTGCACCGGCTCCTTCTATTCCAGACATTGGCGAGTCATCTTCACGCAATGGTCAACTTCGTGAAGAAGTTTATGTGGGTCAACCGGAAGGGTTCGTTGATTAAGAACATCCTAACTACGTGTACAAGCTCAAAAAGGCTCTTTATGGTCTTAAACAAGCCCCAAGGGCCTGGTACGACAAACTGTCAAAATTTCTTCTCGCTAATCAGTTTACCAAAGGAACTGTTGATCCAACATTTTTCATTCAACGTCACGGGGAAGATATTTTAATTGTTCAAATTTATGTTGATGATATCATTTTTGGTTCAACATATAAAAAGTACTCAAACGCTTTTGCAAAATTAATGAAACAAAATTTTGAAATGTCCATGATGGGTGAACTAAAGTTCTTCTTAGGACTTCAGGTTCATCAATCTCCCCGTGGCATATTTTTAAATCAGTCCAAATATGCTCTTGAAATCTTAAAGAAACTTGGAATGACCAGTTGTGATACTTATAACACACCTATGTCTGCGACGTCACCAAAGCTGGACGCTGATTTACATGGGAAAGTGATTGACCCTACAAAATATCGAAGTATTATTGGGTCTCTCATGTATCTAACAGCCAGCAGACCGGACATTGTATTTGCTGTATATCTATGCCCCCGTTATCAGTCAAGACCAACTGAAAGATACCTCAATGAGGCTAAAAGAATCCTTCGCTACGTAAAGGGAACCATTCACTTGGGAATCTGGTATCCGAAGGTTCTGGTTTTGTACTAATAGCTTTTTCAGATGCTGATCACGCAGGGTGTTTAGATACACGCAAAAGTACATTTGGTGGTATTCAGTTTCTCGGAGATAAACTTGTGTCTTGGCAGTCAAAGAAACAAGACTGTACATCCATGTCATCCATAGAAGCAGAATACGTTGCCATGTCAGCATGATGTGCTCAGATAATTTGGATGAGATCACAACTGATGGACTACGGCTTTGTATTCAATAAGATACCAATGTACTGTGACTCCAAGAGTGCCATTGCCATCTCCTGCAACACGGTTCAGCATTTCAAGTCAAAGCATATCGCTCTCCGATATCATTTCATCAAAGAGCATGTCGAAAGGGTACAATTGAATTATACTTTGTGGGTACTCAATACCAATTGGCGGATTTGTTCACCAAAGCCTTGCCACCCGCAAGGTTTACTGAGCTTGTCCATCATATTGGTATGCGGTGTTTGACTCCAGCAGATCTGGAAAATTTACTCAAACGTTCTTAAAAAGTCAAACACCAAAACATCTTTCTTTGTAAATACATATTTCAAAATCAAAATACAAAAATATAAAATCTTTAAAAAATCCAAAAAGATTTTCCATTCATTAAAAAAAAAAAAGGTTGCGTGTGCAAACTTCCCGTTTTTCAAAATATGTTTCAATTTTACTACAACATTTCTGTATTTAAGGGGGAGTATTTTGTTCAACGACAACAAATTCTTATTCCACAAAAGGACCCTGTTGGTACGCTTCAGTGCCTCAATCCTAATTAAAGGAGCGAAAGCTTCTTAACTGTTTGCAACACAAAACCTTAGTTCAAAATCAAATATTCTTGAAATCCGTTTCTTCCCAAAGGAATTTCAAACGCCTCAAAAAGCATATTTTAATCACCATGTTTTCAAAAACAACATCCATATGCTATTTTTGAGGGGGAGAAATGTGATTAAAATTGTTGATCAGGAAGTTATGGAATCTCATAACGTGCTCGACTCAGATATCACCAATGAATTGGCGAACTTTGAAATGTCAGTAATCGAAAAGACTTGTTTCAAATAAAACTTGTCCTAGTACAAGGTACCAATCCGAGACACTCTTGATAGTCATGAACTTTGACGGGTCTAACCTCCTTTTCAAGGAGAGTTTACATCTTCAAGATAGTTATTAAAGCTAGTTGTCACCTAAAAGCTGATAATGGAACTCTTTAACTATACAACGTAACCGTGTCTCGCAGGGAATTATCTATCAAGAGTCGATCAATTCAAAAGTGCGAGCTCTTCCCTCTCTGTGCAGATTTCAGTCAAAGTTCATAAGCATATGTGGAGGGGGAGTATTTCTGAAAAACCAAAAACTCTCAATGTGTTAGCAAAACATGTTTTTCATCATAAACATCTTGAGAGATTTTCAAGAAAAGGTTTTGTGGCAACATAGGATAGTCATAAAGTTAAAAGGTGACTAAGTTTAGGAATAAACGTCCTATGATCCGCCAGAGCCGGAGGGATCTACCCAAGGACACCACAAATAGTTAGTATTTAGAAGTCCTTATGTATGATTGAAAAAAGGAGAAAATGAGAATCGGAGAGAGAAGGAGTTGAAAAATTAAAAAGAAAAGTTAAAGAAAAGGGTGAAAAGAAATAGCCCTCCAAATTATTCAACTTAGGGCAGACATCGGGTTCAATTCATATGCTACTGGTTGTCACAAGATGACACCGGTATTGAAGACAAAGTCGTCATGGACCCAGTGACGCAATGCACTAAACTTCTAAGCCACTCAAGTTCTCTCAAAAGAGCTTGTTTCATTCTCACAGGGAACCCTACGTAATCTATCGACTCTCTCTTAGAGATTGTTGATATTGAAGAAGGAGACCCTCTCCCTAGTTCCGCTTAGGAAAATCAAAGAGCACTAATCGAGTCTAGAGCCATGAGATTCATCAATAGATCTCTTAGGAACACTAAATATTTCATCACTTGTTGTTCAAACAATAAGAACACAAGTGATATAATTTCAGAGTCCTACGCAGATCCTAGTAATCTGCCAGAAAATTTATGAGGGGGTTTACACAAATAATCCTCAGTGATTGAATGGAAACTCCTGTCAGGGTCAACATCAAATAGCCCTGATAGCAGGTCACTTCGGTAATTCCTTGTGGGTTACGCTTACTGTTCGCGGTGGTCTCAAATGGTCTACAGTCGTGGAGTGATACCTCGGTATACTCCAGCGGCTCACAACGACAGAGTGAAGATATTGAGTACAAGGAAATTCTAGCAAGTATCCGATCTGAGATTCGTCAAAGATCGTGCCAGCGAACTGGGATGTATTTGTACAAAATATCCAAAACTCTTACATCGGAAACTTTATTGCTAACTGTTTTATTGCAGGTACTCGTCACAGACCATAACCACCATCATTACTATCAACAACTCATTTCCACATGCTCATACATACATCAGAAAAGACTTTCTCATCAAAGATCTTCAAAGTCAGAAAATCAGAAAAGTCACAAGTCAAATATTAGAGATAAAGGATGTAAACTTCACATGTATGGATCACAAACTTCACAAGAAGTATGAGCATGTTGGAAAAAGACGTAAAAGCACCAGAAACAAAGATGTTGATAAAAGGCAGATTTCACATCTGATCACAACAACAAGAACAAAGAACAAAGTTGCAAAGAATCAAAGACGTCTCAAGCTATAAACACCAAAGAAGTTCAAGACGTTGAACGACCTAAGCAAGACAAAAAAATGATGACCAACCCTTAGGGGGAGATTGTTAGGAATATGTTTTATTATAAAGTGTAGGTCATTTTATTTGTAATAGGTCGTTAACAATTATGGTTTATAAATGTCTGTATTTAGTTTTCTCATGTAGTAAACCCATGAGCTGTGATAAGAGATTCTTCTAGAACCAAGGGGAAACACCCCTACTTATGTAAACACTATAAATACCCCTCCCCTTGAAGGGAGAGGGTGTTGGTTCTAATTGCAATTATCATTTTCATTAATCCTTCATTAGTTCCTTCCACTTTCTCTCTCTAAAACTTTCTCTCTCTAGAAATACATGTTGATGTGATAGAATGGTGACCTAACAAAACCTTTGGTTCCTCTTATTGGGGACGTCTACGAAAACTTCTCTCTCAAATTAAGAGACTCAACTAGATATGTCTCAAAACCACTTTATTTAAGAAACAACCCCTTGGTGTAATAAGACAACCAATTTCACCACCAAAACATACCTAACGTAAACACATATATACCCCAAAAAAATCATTTAATAAACACACAAAACAAACCTCTCGCGACTTGATCATCTGCACGATTAAGCCTTCGATTTTTACCATTCAAATAGCGCGCTATGGGGGAATGTAACAAGGAAGAGTCGTCTTTATTGATGGAAGCCTCGTTCTTGAGTCCCTTAGGCTGCTTCCAGTGGGGAGCAAGAGGAGCCAAAATTTCACCAAGTGACGCAGGAGCATTAGTGGGAGGGGGTTGGGTGATGTGTGAGCCAAGCCAAAAACACTCACGAATGGTGACCTCCTCACCATATATGTATTCGTGCATAATGGGTCCCTCACAAGTGTTTTTCTTATTATTAGACTAAAATACACCGTTGGTCCCTAAACTTGGCAAGGTGCATCGTTATGGGACAAAAATCGCCCTTTTCATCGCCATAGGTCCAAACCTTGGCCTTTAAATGCCAAATCAGTCCCTTTGACCAATTCTCTGTTAGTCAAAGTCTGTTAACTTCCCCATGTGCCTTGCACATGAGGGCAAAATCGTCATTTCATTGTTTTAGTTTATCACCCTTCATCTTCATCTTCCTCATGTTTAAACCCAGATTCCGGCGACCTTAAACCCAGAATCCGGCGACCAATAATATCATTTGTAAGTTTTGAACAAATAGTTGATAATCAGGATAAGATTAGTAAGTTTTGAACAAATAGTTGGTCGTCAGATGACTAGTTCCAGATGATGTGATTGCTTACATGGTGAGAAGATTGGGAATGTGAGTCCTGAAACAAACTTTAATAACAAACGAGTACTACAAGTTGTTGGATTACAGGCGAAAGTAATGCATCTGAATAAGGCTCCTTCATTATTTCTTTTATTGATTACGAGTCTTATAAACTAAAATGACATAAGCTTAAAGATAGCACTACCAGATTATGAGCCATCATATATCCAAGTATACTCACATCTATAGGATTAAGAATGAAAACTCGGAAAGTAACAATTGTTGAATATCATAATTTGCTAAAAATCACAACATCAGTGCATCATATCACTACCATCTAATAAGAAATTTGAAAATTTCAATAACAAACATAATGTTCCTAAAGCTAATTGGTGCTAATATGAAGCTGGAAGCACGACAAACAGGAGTTGTTACAGATGAACATAGAACACAAGAGTAACACATGAAATCCAAGAAAGCAACTCAAGGTACACACACTGACCTAGAACTAGGGCAGAGTAAATATTTGTAGACATTTCAAATGATGATGCAGATCACAAGTTCATAACTAAAGCATATAGAAGTCATACTGAATAAACGGTCATACTTTACCCAAAATCAACATGCCAATGTCATGCTACCAAGTTTTAAACATATCATCCAAGTTTCTCTTGTCATTAAGATCAAACTATATAATCACAGCAGCTAAACAACCTAAACTAACTCAGGAACATCAGAATGAGAACAAACAGCTAGCTATGTTCAAAATTATTAGAAACTCCACAAAAGGGATCCAGGACCAACTCAACACCAAGATCAATATCAATTGAAAAACAAAATAACTTGGATCCCATCTCAAAATCAAACTGGATGGTCATGGGTGTATCGACTCAGGATACACACATCTAAAAGACAATTAAAAAGATACCCAATAAGCCTCCGTAGACATAACCGACGTTCATTATTTGACAACATCATATCACAACAGCAGATGACTACTTGCACATGACATGCAATGTAATATAACACTATCAATGCATGACAACATCCTATCACAACAGCAGATGACTACTTGCACATGACATACAATGTAATATAACACTATCGGAGTCACGTAAGTTTTGAACAAATAGTTGGTCGCCGGATTCTGGGTTTAAGGTCGCCAGAATCTGGGTTTAAACATGAGGAAGATGAAGATGAAGGGTGATAAACTAAAATAATGAAATGACGATTTTGCCCTCATGTGCAAGGCTGTTAACAGACTTTGACTAATAGAGAATTGGTCAAAGGGACTGATTTGGCATTTAAAGGCCAAAGGTTTAGACCTATGGCGATGAAAAGGGTGAGTTTTGTCCAATAACGATGCACCTTGCCAAGTTTAGGGACCAACGGTGTATTTTAGTCTTATTATTATTTGGTTTATAAGTGTATGTGAGGTATTAGTTATGTATATTTGTATAAAAGTGAGTATTTTAATAAAAGATGGGAGAGTGATGACTATTGAGAGTGAAAAGTGAGAGGGATTGAGAGAAGAGAAAAAGTTGATATGACGCGCTAAGATGGAAGATGAAGCGGTACGACTAGTGAAAGAGTAGTTTTAGACACACTCACTCACTCACCTTACACATCAGCATCACATCAGCTTTCTCTCTCCAACTTTTCACTTAAACTCCCTCTCACCATTCACCCTTATCGATCTCACCACACACACCTTTCAATTAAATACCCACTTTATATAAATAAACTCCACTAAATACCTCACACACAAACAAAATAAATAATAAAAACTATGCACGAAAACCGGATAGTGAACCACTCACCTTTGCGAGTGTTTTTTTTGCCCATTCACTCGTGAGTTTGCATAGGTGTAAAGGTCATTGATGAGTTTACAACTCACTACACACTCACTCACCTTTATTTTACATTGATAAGGTACTCTTATTACACCCAGGCCCGGATATGGGGCTGTGCAATAGGAGCAAATGCACATGGCCCATCTTTTTTTGGGGCACCAAAATTTATGTACTGTTATGTTTAGTATAGGCTTACTTTTCAAGTCTTATCTTTGTACAACTCTAATTTGATTTGTATCCATCCAACTATTACTATAAAATAAAGGGGAGTCATCTCTTTTTATTCATTGAAAACACAAACTGACAATCGCTTTTGACTACATCTACCAAAAAGGACAATTGCTTTTTTTATTCATTGAAAACACAAAATAAAGGGGAGTCCTCTTTTTTTAGTCATTGAAAACAAGAACTATTGATCGCTTTTGACTGCATCTACAAAAAAGATGTACTCTTTTATTTTGTTTTTATTAATTGTTTAATTGCTTTTCTCCTTTAATGTTGAAACATAGTAGTAACTTTTTTATATATTATATTGATTGTAATTTGTATTCATTCGAAGCAATAATTGCAGTTTTTTTTTTTTTTTTTTTTTTTTTTTTTTTTTTTTTTTTTTTTTTTTTTTAACAAAGCAGTAGTTGTAGATTACTAGACTAGGTTTGCGATTTTTTTTCATGATGTTTTTATTCCTAAGCAATTGTTTTGAGAAGAATGGTTATGACATATTTTTGTTTAAATTATGCATTAGAAAAAGGCATCATCATTTAATTATCTTAGAAGCAATTAATTTTAATTGTTAGGATGATAAGAATATGATATCTAAGGATTGAATATACATATGCTAGACATTCGTAGGTTTTGAGGAAGTAAGCCACAAATATTCTAATTGAAAACATAAATTATTTAATCAACAAGTACATAATTAATTAGTCAATTATGAATTTTTATGTATGTGACGACTATAAGTTTAAAGCACTATAATTAGTTACTTAGTTATCTTTTGGCTTTTTACTTACATATTTTTAGAGAAATCATGCCTCCTAAACAAGCATCTGGATTTCAAAAGCGTTTGAAGAAACAGAGAACTGAACAAAGCAATAAGAAACAATATGGATCCATACATAAGCATGTTCAAATAGAGCCACGAGATGCTTCTGATAATCAAGAACTTATTGATAACAATGTTGATGGTGATAATATGAATATTGATGGCATTAGTGATGACGATGTTGATGATGATGGAGTTAATGATACTTATATTGACCATACGGGTGATGTTCTTGGTGGTAATGTTAGTGTTGATAGTGATGATATTGACCTTGAGAATATGCGCGGTGATGATGGCACTGATGAGATTAATGCTGATAATGTGAATGTTGATAATCCTAATGCTAATGTTCATCATGTTGATATATTTGATCCACGAAACTGGGATGGTCTTAGTTCTGACATGATTAAAGCTTTAGTAGAAGAAGGTCCTAAAAGAGATAATTCTATTAAGAAAGGTCCAAAAGATAATTTTTCTCGAAGATTTTCTGCCACTTTCTTTACTAGAGTTCTACCAAATAACGAAAAGTGTGATAGAGAATGGCTAGTGTATTCCAAAGAGCTTGATAGAGTTTTTTGTTTTTGTTGTAAAATATTTAAAAAAGGGAATGCAAAAGGTTCATTAGTTAATGAGGGTTTCGCAGATTGGACACATGTTGGTACAAGACTTAAAGAGCATGAAGTTGGTTTAGAACATATCACAAACATGGACACTTGGTTTGACATGCGTCATAGACTGGAAAAGAATGAAACAATTGATAAAATGGCACATGAACAATTTCAGAAAGAGAAAGATCACTCGATGAAGGTTCTGTTGAGAATAATTTCAGTTGTGAAGTTTCTTGCTAAACAAAATTTAGCATTCCGTGGTACAAATGAGAAATTGCATGTTGAAAACAATGGAAACTTTTTGGGTCTGATTGAAATGTTGGAAGAGTTTGATCCATTTATCAAAGAGCATGTGCGTCGTATCACGAGTGATGAAATTCATGTTCATTATCTTGGGCATTCAATACAAAATGAGTTAATACAATTACTTGCTCATGGAATTAGATCGCAAATTATTCAAAAAAAGAAAGCAAGCAAAGTATTTCTCTGTGATACTTGATTGTACCCCTGATAGAAGTCATCAAGAACAAATGTCTTTGATATTGAGGTATGTAAATTTAGCATCCACATGTGATACAGTTGAGGAATCCTTTTTAGGATTTTTAAGTGTAGATGATACGACTGGTCAAGGACTTTTTGATGTTACACATGATGAACTAAAGTATCTAGATCTTGATATTGACGATGTGCGTGGTCAGGGCTATGACAATGGATATAATATGAAAGGAAAGCATCGGGGAGTACAAAAGAAATTTTTAGATATAAATCCTAGAGCTTTTTATACACCATGTGGTTGTCATAGCCTTAATCTAGCATTGTGTGATATCGCTAGCTCTTGTGGAAAAGCTATGGACTTTTTTGGAGTTATACAACGAATTTACACTATTTTTGCCAATTCTTCCAACAGGTGGTTAATTTTGAAAAATAATGTTAAAGGGTTAACTCTCAAGTCATTGTCCATAACCCGTTGGGAAAGTCGTGTTGAGAGTGTGAAAGCTATTAGATTTCAACTTATAGAAATTAGAGAAGCTTTACTTCAAGTTGCTGAAAATGATAATGACCCAAAAATCAAAAGCGAGTCAAAATCTTTAGCAACAAATAAGCTTGGCGACTTTGAGTTTTTAGTATCAACCGTCATTTGGTTTGACATATTATTTGCCGTAAATTTGGTGAGCAAGAAGTTACAATCTGATGATATGCTTATAGATATTGCTATTAAAGAAGTTGAACTAATTGCATTCTTTGAGAAGTTTAGAGCCACGGGTTTCGATAAAGCGATTAATGTTGCTAAGGAGATTGCTATTGAAATGGATATTGATCCAGTATTTCGTCAAAAGCGCGTAATTCGTAGAAAAAGACAATTTGATGAGAATTTCGTGGATCAAGATACTTCATATTCCGCCGAAGAGTCATTTAAGGTCCAATATTTCCTATATATTTTTGATCAAGCACTTGTTTCTCTAAGAACACGATTCGAGCAATACCAAGAGTATGAAAAAGTTTTTGGCTTTTTATTCACTTCTCGCAAGTTGAATTCCTTTGATGACAACACTCTTAAGTCCCATTTCTAGTCATCTTGAAGCTGCACTCAAGAATAATGAACAATCAGATGTTGAAGCAAAGGATCTTTTTGTGGAGTTGAGGTTGCTTAACAATTATTTGCCTGACAAAAATTTGAGACCTTCTGATATACTAAATTTTCTTAAAGAGCATGACGTTTTTCCTAATGCAATGATTACACGTATTGCTCACTATCCCGGTAACCGTGGCATCAGCATAAAGAAGTTTCTCAAAATTGAAATTGTTGAAGTCTTACTTGAGGTCCACAATGTCACAAGAAAGACTCAATGGATTGGCATTAATAGCAATCGAGAATGGTCTATTGGAGAGCGTTGATTATGAAGTTTTAATCAACAACTTTGCTTCAAAGAATGCGAGGAGAAGTGTATTTTTCAAGAAATAAGTTGCACAGAGCTATTTGTTAGAGTGATTCGCTAATTTTCCACTAGTTTTATTTTTACTTTTAGAAATGCAACATATTTTTGCCGTTAATTTTATTATTTTTGTAACTTTGATGTTTTTCTCCCATGTTTTAAGTTTATCAATTTTAAAAAATTTATATTAGTATTTAAAATATTTGTGTTTTGTTTTTTGAACATTCATTATATTGATCATATGAGGCTAGCAAGTTGCTAAAATTACATATGAATGAGAACGTGTAAAACTAAGCTGCTAGAAAACCATACATGAAATGAATCGGTTTAAAGACAGAAGTTGTTCCACCGGGGCCAGTCGATGTCTAGGGAGCTTTTTCGATTCACCAACCATTGGTAACTGATGCTTTTTATGTTATTAGCCGCATTTCTGAGGCTCGGGTTCTTGTTGGAGAAAATACATTCATTCCTCGTTTTCCAAATTGTCCATAGGAAAGCCATGATGATGAGTTGAAATAGATGTCTTTTCTTCGGGTTGTTCGTGATGGATAGGTGAAGCTGCAAGAGGTCACGCATGCTATTTGGTTTCGCTGGTGGGAGTTGACACCATTGTTGGGTGAATGTCCATAGCGAGTCTAATTACAACTATGATTATGTCATGATTAGTCAAAATCCAATTTCACAAACCAACAAAAATCCTCCAAACGGCACACACCACACCACCACCTCAAAATTCCAAATTCCCAACTAAAACATTTCATTTCACTCACCAACAACAACAAACTAATCACTACCAAAACAAAATATCTTCCCAAACATTTTTCCTCAACCAATAAAATATCACAAACCCCCCTCTTTTTTGTGGCTTTTCTTTCAACTAACCATTTCCATATTATCCTCAACAACTACATACAACTTATCTTCACATATATAAACCCTAATTATTATTTTATATATAATCACAATTCGTTACACTTAATTAAATCGAATTAACTGATTAGTGTTGATTTTCGATGCGTATCGTTAGTTATGGCTTCTGCTCCGTTTTCTTCAGGTTCTTAATTACTCTTTCATTTCAATTAATTACTGCTTAATATAGCTTAATTTCACATTATTAGCTTAATTACGGTTTCATGTGATTTAGTTTTAACTGTGTGTGATTTGACAGTGTGTTTAGTGTGTGTAAATTTAGCTTTATTATGATTATTGAGCCTAATTACGGTCTAATGTGATTGAATAACTAACTGTTTGTGATTAGTGTTTTAGTGTGTGTGAATTATATTCTGTTGATTATTGAGCCTAGTTACGGTTTTATTTGACGTAATTATAGGTTTATAACTGTGTGTGATTTGATATTGTGTTTATCTATTTACTCATTTAGTTTAGTTACGGTTTAATGTAATTTAGTTTTAAACCGCGCGTGGTTTGATACTGTTTTATAAGTCGATCGAATTGAAGTGTGTGTGATTTGACACTGTGTTTAGTATGTGTGATTTGATAGTGTGTTTAGGCTTTGTATGATGACTGAGCGCTTAGGAGCGTTTAGAATATAATGCTTGTTGGCCATGAGTGTTTAGCTTTCGGATTTTGCTTAAACGCTCCTAGTTGAAACATTAATAAAAGAAGATTTAAGCGTTATCGTTTAGTTTTACGTTCGGTAGGAGTACCTGCAGTAGCAGTTAATTGTAAAATGACGAAGAAGCTAAACGTTAACAACGGACGCTTCTTCAAGTAGCATTTGAAAAGTAGCGTTTAGAAAAGATAAATGCGCGTAGCTTTTAATTCAAAACGCCAAATGTTAACCACTAAACGCGCCTAAATGCTCCTTGCCAAACATACATAATGACTGCTACAACTAAGTTATCAGACACTCTTATAATATAAACCGCTATACCTAGTTTTGCCAATTATGGCCTCTAGTGTGTGTGTGTGTGTGGCTACATGTAACGATTTATGTTTTTTATATGATTTAGTGTTGATGATTGTGTATATTTTGGCAGTGTCGGTAGAGTGTGTGAATATATGTAAGTATTCGAAAGGTGATGGAAGCGGAAGATATGATTGTAGTCCGATTTCGTGTGCGTGGAAGGCTCCTAGAGCGTTGACTGGATTCCTTGCTAGTACTGCTCATTCGTCGTCTTCGGCTTTCCATCATGGACAGAGTGAAAGGAGGAGGAGTCATATTCATGTAAGACTCACTTATTCACTTGTCGAATTGTAGCTTAAATTGTGCCATATTGTGATGCTTAATATCGCTACACCTTTACTGATAGTGATACAACTATATTTTTGCAATGCGTTTCGTGCAAGCTTGTTGGACAGTCGTATACATACACTAGGTGTTAAACGTTCGTGTTATTCTTCACCTTGGAACGCTTTATTCTTAGATGTTTGGAATTAAGTAGGATAAGAATCCATGATTAATTTCCTGAGCATGAAGCAAGGGTAATGTGATTTGCTTGTGTAAACTGTATCTCAATTATGTACCCATACCGAGAAAAATAAAAACTATAGTGCAACCGGGCTATGTATATGCATTTTTAAGTCACATGAAGAGTTCTAATTACTGTTTTGCTGATTGAAACTAGGAGGTTACTGGTTAAGTGTGTAGTCTAATTGTTAATTCTGAATAAAACACTTGCAACATTTTGTCGCACATCGTTTCCAAGGAGAGAGTCCTAGGGCTTGTGTAGGTTATTAAGGAGCAGTGATCCCTGTTTCCCGCAAGGGAAGGGCCTTACGGATCTGACTCATTTCGAGTCTTCGGCGCTGATTGTTGGTTATACTTAAATTCTTAATGGAATTGTGAACCCTATTCCGAGATTAGATTAAGATTGACTTCCTATTGCTGGCCTGAACCTAGGTCATTATTCTTTTGACTGAACCTACAAAATTACTATGTTCTTTATCTTTATCTTTTTTTCGTATACAATTTATATTCTCGTAGTTGTGTGTGCTATATTAGTGTGAATTACTCCAACAGTTACTTCATGCCAAGTTACAAAAGAAATGCTTCTGTTATCTGATACCCGTAGAACGTCATAAAATGCTTCCAATGAAGTTATACTTAATTTGAGCTTGTGAAACTGTTCTCTGTCCTGATAATTAAAATTTTGCGCCAATACTTGCTACAATGCATATCCTTCGTGACATAAATTCTTGTTGAACTGTAATACACAACGTGTTCTGCAAGTGCAAGATTCAAAACACATTTCCGTACTGATGGTTGTCTATCAACCTGATACTCATGTCAGAGATGCGAAGCTGCTGGCATGGGAGCCTGGTTATCCTTTGAAGCTTTGGACCAGGTACAACCACGAAGACTTGCAAGGTCAAGTTTGCTCCATCGTGCATGTAGGAAATGGGTAGTGGGTTGTTCTTCATCTTCTTCTTCTGGATATGACGATGTTTCTCCTGAACGTTTATGGGAGGTATGTTCATCGTTCTCATGCTATTACATCTTCCACAAGATAGTTTAGACATGTATACGGAATTTCAAGGAGTAGGTGTCTGCCATTAAATCAAAGCCTTGGGATATGGATAATTTTACCTTTACATCACTTAATTATAGGCTTATAGCCTTATAGTAATAAGGCTAGAAGAAAGCGTTTTGTTTTATATTTGGAGTTTCAGATTGTAATTCACTAATTTGTAGTCGTTAGGTTGGAGAGGATATACCAATTTTGGAAATGAGACCCCTAATCTAGTACTTGTTTACTTTGGCCTGTTAAGAAGAGTTGAGACTGGTTGTTAGTCGGTCTGTCTTTCTCGATCTTAACATAATGGTAGTTAGCACCCTGTTAGAGCAAAATGTTGGTACTTGCCTTTACAAGTATTTTGGGATGAAAGTTACATTTTTATCAAGTATGATACTACTAAATGTAATCATAGCATAATGAAAAATTTAGTCCTTGAAAGAGAAACAATGCTTCAAAATCTATCTTTCCTCTTAGCCCGGGTGCAACATATAGTCTTGACTTGCCTTCTACAATTTTATCAAGAAGCTTCAAACCAAATTCTTGTTGAACTGAGGAAGGTAATTTGTCTTCTTAGTTTCATCTGAACCACCAAATTCATGTTGTTGTACGTCCTATGGAATCTGAAACCCTTTTGTTTTGGAATTTGTTTGATGCAGCATAAGATGAGATGTGTATAGCGTTAGTAGTAGTAGTGTAACAAAAAAATTATCCTTATGAGTGAGTTGTTATATAAGGATCACTAATGCCCTTTTGTTTTTATCATCTCAGGATCTTAAACCTGCTATTGCATACCTTACATCCGATGAACTAAAGTTGGTGCAAGATGCTCTAAATGTAAGTTTGCTCAGTCGTTATCTATGACCATCATTTACTGTAGACTAAATAGTATAATAAATTATTGAAGTCGGCCTTTCATTTCCAGGCAATCAATGTACTTGCAAAATTCTGAAGTTACAAATATAGAAAAAAAAACTATGATTTTTAAAGTTAGTTTTAATGATGGTTCATTAATTTTTGATTGCGTAGCTTGCTTTTGAGGCACATGATGGGCAAAAAAGACGAAGTGGAGAACCCTTTATTATTCACCCTGTTGAAGTTGCAAGAATTCTGGGAGAACTAGTGAGTTGCACAATATTATGAATGGTTCTTATGGAATTACGTGGTTAGATATCCCATCAGATATTGGTGGGGACCTTAAAAAAATATCCAATTATTATTGCTATGCTTTAATTACTTATGGTTAATGGTGTAAATGAGATCACTTAGCTGACCAGTATCTGCTTGCTTATTTAGGAATTGGACTGGGAGTCAATCGCTGCTGGTTTATTACATGACACAGTTGAAGATACAAATCTTGTCACTTTTGAGAAAATAGAGGAGCAGTTTGGCGCTACTGTCCGTCACATTGTTGAAGGAGAAACTAAGGTGATACTTTTGCATATAGTAAAAACCTGTAGCTGTGATTGTTACAAATTTTGTTGCTTGGGCCTTGGGGTTGTATGTGTCAAACTTGATTCTAGCGTGATTCAGGTGTCGAAACTTGGAAAGCTGAAGTATAAAAATGAAAATCACTCTGTACAAGATGTGAAAGCTCATGATCTTCGACAAATGTTTCTAGCCATGACAGAGGAGGTAAGAATTAGGATATTCATGGATTATTAAAGCTCTTAATTATCTCAATCGCTTCTGAATTTGCTGCTTTTTCCAGGTCCGGGTGATAATCGTCAAATTAGCAGACAGATTACATAATATGCGGACTCTGTCACATATGCCTTCGCATAAGCAGGTGGGTTCAGTTTTGCTGAAATATCTATGCAGTTTTGTTTTTGTCATTCGCGTTCTTATTGTTTTCATAGTTGTATACCATGTACAGGCCAGCATTGCAATGGAGACGCTACAGGTCTTTGCGCCTCTCGCAAAACTCCTTGGAATGTACCAAATTAAGGTAGAATTATTTTACTATATCAAAGGAGTCTATTTCTTGGTATAACCTCTTATTTGATTATTTTCTCGTTGCAGTCCGAGCTTGAGAATTTGTCCTTCATGTACACTAATCCTCAAGATTACGCTAAAGTGAAGAGACGAATT
This sequence comes from Chrysanthemum seticuspe, assembly GCA_019973895.1. NCBI lineage: Eukaryota > Viridiplantae > Streptophyta > Magnoliopsida > Asterales > Asteraceae > Chrysanthemum > Chrysanthemum seticuspe. The sequence goes on from BPTQ01000009.1 coordinate 308,990,867, forward strand.
GCAGAACTCAGTAAAGAACAGGATAAAGAAATTGAAGAGGTATATTTAATACTTCAGTATGGAATGTGGATTGTAGTAGATTAAAATCATCGTGATCTGTACGAGAAGCTAACCTCAATTAGATATTAATGGCCTATTATTGCTTCCTGTCTTAGGCACACAAAATTTTAATTAAGAGGATCGAAGATGATCAGTTCTTAGACCTTCTGACTGTGAAGACTGAAGTGCGTTCTGTTTGTAAGGAACCTTACAGGTAAGGTGATAGATCTGAATTTTTGTCTCATTCTGTTTGGTTATTTGAACACGTTAACTATTTTTGGTTCAAAACTATACTTACTTATTTGTTATTTTCTTTCTGAAAACCTTCAACTGCATCTTGTTTGATTTTGAACTCTTGTGTTTACAGCATCTATAAATCGGTACTCAAATCAAAAGGTTCAATTAATGAAGTTAATCAAATTGCACAGGTAGGTAATCAGTGGCTGATAAGTCATAAATGGTTTATCTAGAATAAGGAATTCCTTATTTTTCTGACATGTTTTATGCATTTTCATTAACAGCTGAGGATTATTGTCAGGCCCAAGCCTTGTGTTGGTGTAGGGCCTTTGTGTAATGCACAACAGGTAAAGTTAACAGTTGAGGGTTATTTTGCAGCTTTTAAAGGCTCGTAACATGGAAATACATATCGTTTGTTTTGAATACTCTGTACCTTGTCTCATAAATGCCATTTTGTGCAGATTTGCTACCATGTTCTTGGGCTGGTACATGGGATATGGACTCCTATTCCTCGAGCTGTATGTATCCATGACATTTCTCTTTTGTTTTAATTAGAGTTGGCAGTTTCAACCCTTATATTTATATAAGTGTAGATGTGGGTAAAAGGCCAATTCATTAAATTTATAGAAAAAGGGTCTAAGTTGTTGGAGGATGCCTGAAGTGTATAGTCGATGGATACAAAATATTATATTCTAGTTGTTGACCTGTTGCAGTATTGTAATCAATTATAAAAAGAAAAAATTGTCATATAGTACAAGAATTCAAGAGGTTGAACAAAGATGTTTTGTCCAACCCAACCCAACAGTTTTTTCTACCCATACTATCTAACCCGTGACCCAACTCGCCTATTTGAACTCTTCTGCAGATGAAAGACTACATTGCAACCCCAAAACCGAATGGTTATCAAAGTCTTCATACCACTGTAATTCCATTTCTTTATGAGAGCATGTTTCGTCTAGAAGTCCAGGTAGGCCTTCTTTAGTGTTATTTTTCACCTGAAGTATTTGGGAACAACCAATGCTTATATACTACCGTAATATGGTTTGCAGATTAGAACTGAAGAGATGGACTTGATAGCAGAAAGAGGTATCGCTGCTCACTACAGCGGGAAAGTTATTGTTAATGGCTTATTCAGACATACAATGGCTAATGACAGAAACTTGAGAGGGAAACCAGTTTGCCTTAGCAATGCAAATGTGGCTCTCAGGGTATGGCAATTCTAACCATTTACTCATGAATGGGTCAGTAGGGGTTATGTATATCTGTGATGTATCGTGTGGGTAAAAAGATGAAGCACTTATAAGGAAAAGTTTAAAATGGGCCAAAGAGGTCAAAAGTCCTACGTAGTTTAAAATGGGCCAGAGAGGTCAAAGTCCTACGTGGTGTATTTTTAAAGCATACATTTTTAAATTATTCTATTCAAAATCAATAATATAGCTGAATTAAGTGAAAATTGTTACATATACGACACAGTAATCAACACTTAAAAATTATTATTCCTGACAGAGTGTTGTGGCTTTCAGTCTCCCTACCCAAGGGTAGGGGTATGACTGTCTACAACCCACCTTCCCGTACCCCGATCCGGCGGAATTGGGTATTGTTGTAAAGTGTTTTCTGTCAACATAACCTGACCAACTTTGAGCGGCACCAATAACATCTTTCTTGAACCCATTTTGGGATGTTACTCAACCTGTCATCTTTAGTTACACAATAAACTACTCATTTCATTTGAAACTTTTTCATTGTCCTGTTGCTAATTATATGGAAAAAAATTGCCGTTTTCTACAGATTGGTTGGCTTAATGCCATCAGAGAATGGCAAGAGGAGTTTGTTGGAAACATGAGCTCTAGAGAGTTTGTAGATACAATCACTAAAGACCTTTTGGGTAGTCGCGTCTTTGTATTTACGCCAAGGGGAGAGGTAAAATGATTAACTCTATTGATACGTTCGAAACTGTGTTTGTGTCCAATTAAGTTTATTATTATGTACATGTTACAGATAAAAAATTTGCCCAAGGGTGCAACGGTCATTGACTATGCTTATATGATTTCCACTGATGTTGGAAACAGTATGGTGGCTGCAAAGGCGAGTCTTTTTATAGGTTTATGTTAGATATGTAATTTTTTTTCTAAAGGAGTTGAACTCTAATGATGTGATCTTTTATCTTCAGGTTAATGGAAATATTGTTCCTCCTTTGCATGTGCTTGCAAATGCTGAAGTTGTCGAGATAGTGACTTACAATGTTAGTTGATCTCTCCTATCATTGTGTATTATTTTAGCATAACTAACAGGGGCTATGTTTCTTAACGAATCTACTTAATTATATTCTTCCCTAATTATAACTGTAAGTTGCAAAACAGATGACTAGATTAGAATTGCATATTGCGCAAGCTAGCAAATAAAATTCGTAATTAATAATAAAATTGTATGAGTTTTTTTGTTTTGTTGAAATCCGATACGAGAATAAAGGACAATGTTTTAAAAAATTATTTTTAAGTTTATTCATTCTGTTATCCTAAGGAAAGGGAAGTCGTTACATACTTACACGTCACACCGTGAAAAAGAAGTTTTGATACGGGTAACAAAACGTGTGGGTCAGACCGGTTGGGGTAATCGGTCAAACAAGTGAGTTTCGGTATGAACCAAAAGGGATTGTTTAGGGCTGCTCTGAAACCCTCTTTCGTAACAAAATTAAAGTTCTTCATAGATATTAGTGTCAAATATGATTACAAAGATGTTAAATAATTTTTTTTTTTTTTTTTGAATACAATGATCTAGGAGATTTAGGCAAATAAGCTTTAAATTTACACTTTGGGCAGACTTTCAACCTGTTTCGAACCGTCTTCCTTTTTGCTATTGATTGTCACAATTAACCTGTTAGAGATAAAAGTAACCCCAACCGACCCATTTATGAGTAGGGTTCGAAAATGCCACCTGCGTTGTGTTCTTGGGATGATCAATTTCAATCTGCTGCCTAATAAGTTTCTTGAATATCAGGCACTCTCAAGCAAGTCTGCTTTTCAGAGGCACAAACAATGGCTACAACATGCAAAAACACGCAGTGCCAGACACAAAATTATGAAAGTACGTTATTTTGGATTTGATTGTTTGCTTTTTCTAATGTATCATCTTTTACTTATATGGAACAGTCATGTTTTTGTTCAGTTTTTTACTTTTTTTTGCCTTTTCTCCTTGCATATAAGTGACATGTATTCACATGAACCTTGGTGAGATGTAAATGGTATGAGTGATATATTTTGTTTTTTTCAGTTTTTAAAAGAGCAAGCTGCTCAATCTGCAACTCAACTAACAGTTGATTCAGTAAATGAGTTTCTTGCTGATTCTGGAGACGATGGTGAAGCTGAAGAGGTGACAGACTACTCCAAAGGGACTCACCACACGTGGGAAAAGATCCTCATGAATGTCATGGAAATGTCGTCCATGAAGATGATTGGTGAAGATCTTTTTCAGTTTAGAAATGGTAGTATTAAGGTTCCCAAGGTCAATGGAAAGCATAACAAGAAAATGAAAGATGTGAGTTTGAAGTCAAAGGGAGACACACTCTATCAAGGGAACGGTGTGGCTAAGATGATATTTGCTGACGTTCCAATGTATAAAGAAGTGCTGCCTGGTCTTGAAAACTGGCGTGACGGGAAGGTTGCATCCTGGAGTGATTTTGAAGGACACTCCATCCAGTGGATGTGCATTGTCTGCATAGATCGAAAAGGTATAATATGGGCCAATTCAGGTGATGTGTTGTCTCTAGTGGGTCAAATGGGTTAAGCTAAAAGATTGTACTTAAAAATGGTACCATGTCAAAGTTGCATTAGTCAAATGGGTTTATAGTCATTAGCATTGTCTTCAGACGCATGAAACCTCTTAAATCGCCTTCTTATAAACTATTTGGAAAATTAGTAATATCATATTACTAATATGGGTAGTCTTTGTAATCATGTGTCTAGCATCTTTACTTCAAAATTTAAATAAAACTAGAGATGATTAAAATGATTTTACTAAATAGGTAATGGGTGGAAGTGCAACTGGTCAAATGGGTTCAAAGTCACTTGAAGTGTATTCAAACACATGAAATATCATAATTTGCCTTATGAAAAATAAGTCAAGAAACATTATTGTATAAATGTGGTTTTTGGAATCATGTCTACTCTAGCACAAAAAATTCTTATACAGTAAGATTTTTAAAAGGTAGCTTAAAAGAAAGTGTTTGGGTCAGCTCAACCCAACCCCACATGTTTTGAGCACCAGTAATATTACTCATTTTGCCATCTTACCCAAACTGCCCATTTTGCCAACTCTTATGTTATATGTTTGTCTATTACTACTATTCTTTTTGGACATCACCACTTTTACACTGGCCACTTGCTTGTAGAACGGGTTCTGTTTCTAACACCATTAACCTTCACAATCGATTAACAGGCATGCTTGCTGATATCTCAAAGACATTGGCAGATGTTGGTGTCACGATATGCTCATGTGCGGTAAGTCACTGACCTCCACTTTTCTTCACATTTCATTTCTTTCATCTATATTTATTTGTTATCTGCAATGCAACAGGCCGAGGTGGATAAAGAAAGAGGAATGGCTGTTATTCTCTTCCATGTTGAACCAAGCTTCGACAATATGGTAAACATCTATAATATGCTATTAAGTTCCTTTGTATCTGTGTTGATTTGGTCCCTGGATATATATTTTTGTTCCAGAAAACTGAAAGCTTGTAATTTTGTGCGAGTGGTTTACACATCAAGCTATTTATTTATTTACCAATTACGTTCGTCAAGTTTTTTCGTTATTTCAAAATCTGCGGGACGAAAAGGCATTTTCAAACATGAAGGACCATATAGAAGCCAGTTTCTTTTCTCCATTCAATTCCGATTTTTTGACAGGCCTTAACTTGTTGATACAGGTAAGTGCGTGTTCACGTGTTGATTTAGTTCTTGGCGTCCTAGGATGGTCCACTGGGTGCAGCTGGTCTGGTTTAACAGAAAATCAACAAGTACAAGAATGCTGATAGACTTTTAGTCTTTGGTAAGAAGTTTTGTCCACTCAGTATACCAAAATTCTTTACTCGGTCCTTTTTGGTGTATATAGGTCTTTAGTTGTTATATATGGTCAACCATTATGATCAAAATAAATCACGTCTTAGTGATTTGTTGAAACTAGTAGAGGCAGGGGGAGTGTATATAAAGGAAGAGGAAGGACTAATTGTGAAAGTATACTTGTAAAGATACCTGGATTAATAATAGAGTTTTATACTTACAGTTGCTTCTCGTGTCCAAATCTTCTCGTGCACTGTTATCTATACTGGTATTGGAGTCTAAACTATGTCTATTGTGGACTGATCACACATGCACAAACTCTCCCTCTCAAAACTAAAAAGACCTGACCACATGTTACGTCTCAAAACTATAGAAAAACCAGACCACTCTTTCGCTGAAAAAATCAGTGAGTGCACTACTCTTGCCTGAACTGCCAAAACTGCGGTGACATAATGTCACTTAGCTTGTACATTCCAGAAGCCATCCTAGTTGTACGCTTAGTTTCAAATTCATGCTCAAAAGCGTTTCCAAACGGATCAACAATCTTGACATGCACGTGCCACTTCTTATCTCCTTGTTCCTTACGCTCTGTTCTCGAGTTTTTTTTTTAAAGTAATGGAAGGGGATGGGAAGGGAAATAAGAAAAAATGGCGTTCTTGAGTTTTTTTAAGATGGGAAGGAAGGGGAAGGGAAGGTGGGAGGGAGGGAAGGGATGGGCTTTTGTGTGTAGATTTGTTCCGTCCATTTTTGGGGGGATTAGGAGGGGAAGTGGGTGACTAACAACATGGGCTTTTGTTAAATTACTATTATGTCCTCATTTATCATTCACGATCCATAAATTGACCTAGTTACAGCAATTATCTACACATTATTCTCACAGAACTAGCAATTTTTCTGCACATTATTCTCACAGAAAATCAAGCTATCATAGAACTAGCGTACTGCCCTTTTTTCTGCACATTATTTTCACAGAAAATCAAGCTATCACATTTTTCTGCACATTATTCTCCCAGAACTAGCGTACTGCATGCATATAATCTTATAAATATGTTTGTTTCTCATGCGTAGGGATCGTGTGTTCTAATTGGCTTTAATATGAATGTATTTATACCAATGTTACAACTTGTTTCTCCACTTGATGAATTCTTTGTTTAATTGCTACCCCGCATGCCTTATTTGTTATTTCCGTTTTCCAAAAGTCGTGTTCACTTTATTTTGATCCAGTTTCTTGTTGTTCTTTTACAATGAAAGTTAATTACTCAGTTAATAATTTATTGTTGTACTTGTGCAAAAATTAATTAAGTAATCTATATAGTTTTGAGGGTATATTAGTAATTTGGGTAGCTTCCTATCCCTTCCTTGCTACTTAAAAAATAAACTTAAGAACACAAAGATAAATAATCACTTTCTTCACTATGTTATCCCTTACTTTGCCCTTCCCATCCCATCCCCTTCCATTCTTTAAAATTTAGACTTGAGAACAGAGTGTTAGAGTTACGGCCTGTATAGCTGGGGGTCCAATCAGTATTCTTAAGTGAAACGAGTAGTGCACCAAGGAAAGATTTGCACCACCCAATTTACTTCTTAATTATGCCACATTGGACATGTACTAGTCTAGTTTGGAGGTCTCTGATCTTTTATCCTAGTGCTACAAAACCCAGAATCATGGTCATGGGCGATCTTAGCTTATTGACATATTCTTCTCGTTAGATTATATTCCACTCTATCTGATTTCCACCAGAATCAATGAATAATAAGACCAACACAAAGAATATTATTGCATTATATTACACTACCATGTATCAATTATCGACTTGATTTTTTACTATTCATTTTAAACTTTCACTGTTTCCTTTTACTAAGTTTTAGTTTTTTCAATTTATACTTTGTACCTGATCTGTATTGATTTAATTTCACCAAAGCTAAAACCTTTTTACTATTCAAGTAACAGAATAGTAAGATTACCCACCATAAATTTGCTCGAATATATATCAAAAACACACTTGCAAGGGTCCTCCATTTGACATTAATATTTATTTTACTCTCAATCTTAATATTTCTGCGAGACACAGAAAATGTGAAAATAAGAGCAACTACATTCATCTGATATACATTCATTCAGAAAAGAAAAACCTTACATATAACACAACAAAACAAACTATATGCAACTAAGCAGCTGAGGGTGCACACACAGCTATATTAGCATCGGAAAGCGCTGAAGGTAAAACCATTTCACCATTTTTACTGCCAGTTGTTACATGAGCTGCCATGTCAGGATCCTTGAGGTCCAAAGATTTGTCGTTGTAAATATCCCACCATTTCTTTACAAGCATCTTTATGTCTTCCCTTTGCATGTTCTCTTCTTTACCAGTATACCGCCATGGCTTAGACCCTGCTGCGCAGTAATGAACAACTTTCACTTCACTGAGATCAGGGACATTCTCCGGATGGCGCCACAGCATAGCAAGTACGAGATTGTAGACTAGAGGGATTGGCTTGTAAATATCCTTAAAATACATATTCAAAAAGTCCTGTTCAGCGAAAGGGGTGGGGGGTGTGACCATGAGAGTCTTCAGCAGATCATGATACGTCTCGATACTTGGTTCAAAGACAAACATGCCAGCATTGAAAAACAACGAAGGACAACGAAGGTTTCGGGCCCATTTCCTCAGGCCACGAAACCTTCTCCGGGCACTGTTGGCAGTACCCAATCTTGTATTGCGGCGTATGACTCCATGTCTTCTCACAAAAACAGTCCATGACCGCGTAGAAATAGCCGTTTGGCAAGTCAAAGAGATGATCAATGTTGTCAAACACCTGAATGTCGCCATCTAAGTATATCATCTTCTCATATTCCACAAACTGCAACATAGGAGGAAAATAAATTATTAAATATACGTGTAAAATATTATGTATAGTTTGGCAATTCATTTGCTGACTGTCGGAAACAAAACCAGAACCAAATATGATCATACGCACAGATTTTTTAAAACCTTGATATATAAATACATTCCGATGGATTTGAGTGCATTTAAGATGCATTCGAAAAAATGTTTTTCTTTTTTATAAAATAATATAAATTAAAACTACATCGAAAAAATTCACGGGTGTCACAGATCTGCTGACTGTACATCCAAAATTTACACTACTAGAAGACACGTATGAAATAAAAATATATACGTGGAAGCCGCACATACCTCCCATATCCTAAGCTTGGAATAATTAATAACATAATACGCCATGGCATACTCCATGTCACTTTCCGGCGGGTACACGTCAGCAATCTCCCTCACAATACACCCTTGTGACGTCAGCACACGACGGTGCTCCTGTGGCACGTCAGCAAGCACCGCCACCACTAAAGGATACCTTGATCCAGCTTTTCTTAACCCTTTAGCTAGTCCCACTACACCTTTTATATAGTCACCATTTCCCGCCAAAAAAGTAACATAAGCATAGTTCTTGCTTTTGTTTTTGTTTTTGTTTAAAAGGTTTAAATCAGCGGAGAAACCCTGGTCTTGTGCATGATCTATGCATGCTTGTGTTTTGTTGTTAAGGTTGAGATTCATTGTTGGTGGAGACATTTTTTGAGAGTGAGTGAGCTTTATGTTGTTTTGGTTTTACTTAAAGGTTGATGTTATGTGCATGTGTTGTTATATATAAGGTGGTAGGTTGTTTTTATGAGTTAGTGAAAAGTTGTGATTGGCTTACACGTGGAAGTGGTTGTGAATCGGACGGTGGAGAGAGGAGGACATGAAGGTTCTGGAGATGGAGAGTGACGGAAGAGCCAGAGTTGTGAAGTGTAGAGTTCCTTGGAAGAAGCTAGAAGATGAATTAAGAATTGTATAATGGTAAGATCCTTTTTAGACCACTAGCTAGGTAGCAGATAATGTATTATATGGCAAAAACGTGATTCACATCGGCTTTTTTACTCTAAAGTTAACGTAAATGCATAACATAGAATCATGCTCGTTTAAAACATAATGTTGTAGCTACATTAAGTAACAAATACAAACATATGCTGATATCCTTTTTAGAGCATGGGTATGGTAATATCAAAGTGGTGACTGACAATGATTTAAAACATACATTTTTAGAGGGCCTAAGCTTTAAATCAACATATTTTATATCCGTTACTGCTTAAAATCGTTCATTTTCACTTTTTAGGTTTTTTAGAAGCAAAATGCTGGAATGAAGCATATTTGGATGAAAATGAGCGAAAACATGAAAAAAATGTAAAGTTAAGATCAAAGACCATCTAGCACACCTGACGGCGTCCCAACTAAAGGGCGACGCTGTCCCTCTATTGAAGACTTGATCAGAAATGCACGCGACGGCTCAACGGAATTTCTGGTCCTAAAACCTGACGGCGTCACGCCTTAATTCTGGAAGGCGTCACTCATAAAAACTACACCAGACGCCCAAGATCCAAGATTTAGACGACGTCGCTACCGACGACTGACGGCGTCACACATCTCAACTGACGTCGTCCCAACGATGACTTGGCTCAAACAAAACCCTAATGACGGCGACTTGACGGCGTCACTAGCAAAAGGTCACGCCGTCGCGATTGTAAATGTATATATAGAATTTGATTTTTCTGTATTTGAAGAGGTAGAATTTTAGAAAGCAAACCCTAACTCAGTTGTAGTCCGACTTGAACAGTATTCTAGGGTCCCATACCCTATTTTACATTGCAAGATAAGTTTGTTATCCAATTTATCATTATATCTACCCCATGTTTAATTGATTGTGTGTATGCTTGCTTGTTTAACATATCTAGCTAAATTACTCTTGTGTTTGCTTAGATCTATGAAACCTAGTTATTAATTGTTGTTAAGTTGTCTCTTGTCTTAATTGGTAGACGCTAGATTAAGGAAAACTGACTTCTTCTTTAATTGTTGCAAGCTTGAACGTCCTATATAGTAAAAAGCCATAGGAGTACACCTAGGCCATCGTTGTGTTTATTGCGTGAGTTGTAGCTTTAGGATAGTAGTGTATGGGAATATATTAGCTACAATTTTTTATAGCTAATTGGCTACAATATTGTGCTTTAAACTGTGGGTCCCTGACTCTTTTTGTGGGTCCTGAGTTATTACTGCGGGCCCCTGATTAATTTCTTGTGTATTTTTGGTGGAGGATTATAGCTAATTGGTTACAAAAATTGTAGCCAAGATATCCCATATATATATATATATATATATATATATATATATATATATATATATATATATATATATATAATGATGAGATGGCAAAACAACTTAACCTATGATACTATATAAGTTAATACTCCTTAAGAGATTCTTTACTTGCACTCATCCCATATTTGGACATGAGTTTTGTGTAAAATTAATTTAAAATAAAGCACGTACTTTACAAAACTTTTTAAGTATATAGAGGCAATATTAATAAAACCTTCATTTAAACTTGAAAAGTTTATAAGCTACATATTTGTGTCTTTAAAAACTATGGCCTCACTTTATATGTTCACTAAACTTTTACTTTTCAGTCCTCTTTATATTACATGATCGTTTTTAGAAGATTTTATTTTTTAAAATTTCAAATAACATATCGTGTTTAATTGACTTGAGTTACAAAACTTTGTAACAATGATTAACGAATATATATCGTGAGAAAGAATAGAGTAAAAGACTCCGGTATTTAGAAAAAGGTCTACAATTTTGAAAAAAAATTGATTTATAAAAAAATTTCATAATAAAAAAGATGTTGTGAAATAGACAATCAGCATCATTAGAATCCCGATACAACTACAAATATCATACATTCTTATAATGTGCAAACAAAATAATTTCATTGATGAATCCCGACATCACCTCTAGGTGGATTGGGATTCATACTATATAAGAATGTATGATATTTGTAGTTGTATCGGGATTCTAATGATGCTGATTGTCTATTTCACAACATCTTTTTTATTATGAAATTTTTTTATAAATAAATTTTTTTTCAAAATTGTAGACCTTTTTCTAAATACCGGAGTCTTTTACTTTATTCTTTCTCACGATATATATTCGTTAATCATTGTTACAAAGTTTTGTAACTCAAGTAAATTAAACATGATATGTTATTTGAAATTTTAAAAAATAAAATCTTCTAAAAACGATCATGTAATATAAAGAGGACTGAAAAGTAAAAGTTTAGTGAACATATAAAGTGAGGCCATAGTTTTTAAAGACACAAATATGTAGTTTATAAACTTTTCAAGTTTAAATGAAGGTTTTATTAATATTGCCTCTATATACTTAAAAAGTTTTGTAAAGTACGTGCTTTATTTTAAATTAATTTTACACAAAACTCATGTCCAAATATGGGATGAGTGCAAGTAAAGAATCTCTTAAGGAGTATTAACTTATATAATAGCATCCGGTATCATAGTTTAAGTTGTTTTGCCATCTCATCGTCATATATATATATATATATATATATATATATATGTGTGTGTGTGATATCTTGGCTACAATTTTTGTAGCCAACTAGCTACAATCTTCCACAAAAAATACACAAGAAATTAATCAGGGGCCCGCAGTAATAACTCAGGACCCACAAAAAGAGTCAGGGACCCACAGTTTAAAGCACAATATTGTAGCCAATTAGCTACAAAAAATTGTAGCTAATATATTCCCATACACTACTATCCTAAAGCTACAACTCCCGCAATAAACACAACGATGGCCTAGGTGCACTCCTATGGCTTTTTACTATATAGGACGTTCAAGCTCACAACGATGAATCCCGGCATCACCTCTAGGTGGATTGGCATTTGGTGACGTCACCAACATTGCAAGTCTTACTGACCTCACTGCTGATGAACTTCTACATTTTGAAGCCGATGAACTAGCAATGCAATACATCCTTTTGGGATTACCCAATCCGATCCTTCGAAGTATTGATGCTCAAAAGACTGCTAAAGCAATGTGGGAACATATTCATCTTCTCATGGAAGGCACTGAACTCAATCAAGAGGACATGGAATCCAAAATCTACTTGGCTTATGAACACTTCATGATTGAACCAGGAGAGACATTAGAGTCATATCATCATCGCTTCTCAGATATAATCAATGACTTGGACAAACACAACATCATCATGCCAAGAATTGCAGTAAACACTAAGTTCCTGAGTAGTCTTGGCCCTGATTGGGAAAAGTATGTCATTTTCATCCGTCAAGCTAAGAATCTTCATCATGCTACATACGGATTGTTGTACGACTATTTGAAGCCCCACCAAAAAGAAGTTGACAAAGAAAGGGTTATCCGTGGACAACCTGTTTCACCTTCACTTCCGGACAATCAACAATTAGCATTGTGGGCTCAAGCTTGTTATCCTCAATTCCTGACCTTACAAACTGTATTCACAAATCCTCCACAACCCGCTGCTCAACCATCTGCCAAGATAACACCTTATGATCCGTCACAACACCAATCTCAAGAAACTCAATTGGTTCCATACAACAACAACAATGATCAAGCACTTTACAGTGAATCTAATAAGGATACCGAAGCTTTCGATGCATTACAGCAAGGGTTTGTCATGATTGCTAAAGCCTTCGGCCGATACTCAAACAAATCCAACAATCGCATTCGTACCTCATCCAACACAAGGAATCAGGCTGTTGTTAACAATGGACGTGTTGAAGTTCAGAATCGAGCAAATGTTCGTCAGATGAGCGGTGGTTAAGGGTTTAATCCTATGGGAAGGAATAACATGGGTGCTCCACAACAACAAAGGGCTCAAGTGGTTGAACAAGGTAATGCTCAGAACGGGATTAATGGTCTTCGTTGCTATAACTGTAATGAAAAGGGTCACCTGGCTAATGCATGCCCAAAGCCGAGGACTAGAGGCAGTGCTTATCACAAAGAGGTTCTACTTTTGGCTCTCAAGGATGAAGCTGGTGGAACCCTCACAAACAAACAATAGAGTTTTATGGCAGATGCAGACTCAGATGATGATATGGAGGACTTGCAGGCTAATGCAGCAGTTATGTTGATGGCAAACATGCACGAACTCCACATGAGTGACACATGCCCAGTGTATGACACTGACGGCTTGTCTCAGGTACCGGATCAAACCATATTCATCACTGATCTAATATCTCAATCAACATCTGAATCCGCCGAGGCTCAGAATGTTCAACATGAGCCGTCCACATCTCATTATGATGATACTCAACTAGATCCAGTAGTTACATTTGACGATCAAGATGACCTCCTGGTTACCATTGATAATCAAGTTGACTCCGTGGTTATACTTGAGGATTTGAATAATGATCATGTTGAGACTCACGTTGAACACGTTGAACCATTGCATAATCCAGATATTGACCTCTTACTTAATGACCAACGATCCCGCATGGAATAATGTTGTGAACTCAATCAGCAATTAAAAAATAAAAATGCACTGTTAACCAGGGATATTGAATGCTTAAAAAGGCAACTCAACGTTTTTAAAACTCAAGAAAAACGTGAACAAGGTTTTGAAGTCGCTTTTGCTAAATCTTTCCAAAATGAAAAATCGTTAGAACGACAGATACGTGATCTAGTCGCATCCAAGAATGCTTTGTTGTCTCAAATAGAACAACTGAAATATGATCATAAACAACAACTTAACGCTCTTGTAGGATCGATATATTTATTGTGTTGATGATTCGGGTGGTCTTGGATGATCAAAATACATGTTTGCCATCGTTAGAGAGTTAGTAGAGAGAGAGGGTGTTCTTGCTAGAGGTTTACACAAAGTATGGAATATTAGATTGAATGAGAAGCACCACCCCTTCCATGGATGGAAGGGGTATTTATACTTACACAATACACGACCTCCTATCGGCCTGTGGATCAGGGATACAGTGGGTAAAGACCCGTCCTTCCTCCACGGTGTTGCACTACGCTAAACTAAACTAATAACTAACTAATAAACTGATAAATAACGTAACTGACGACAAGTCTACGAGCTAACTTAAGCTAGATAACATTTGGGGTGACCGACTCTTCACTATGGAATTTTCTAATTCCTAACAATCTCCCCCTAAGGGAGGTCACCCCATGTTTTACATTTTGAATCCTAGCATTCTATTCTTGACTTTGTTCTTGAGCTCGTAGACTTCAATTCTTCAATTTCGCAATCTTTGTGCATAAGTAGCGATTCTTCAAAGTCCGCATTGATCTGTACTTTAAGTGGAGGCCTTTAACTGATCCACATCATTGATGATCTTTGAGCTTTCTTTGAGATCATCAGCCACAGTAAATCTCTCTGGATCATCCATAGTAGTGTTGCCTTCATGTGAAGTTGTGACATTTGGACCGACATGCTCACACTTTTGAATCATGACATCTTTCCATCAGAGTAGCGGAAGCCTTACTGGTTCATGATATTTGCAGCAGCGTAGCAGAAGCATAGTATAAAAATATCAGAACCAGGTTATGTAGATATGCACCAGTCATGATTTCTTCAAATTAAGTGTGGATGCTGTGAGCATGCGGCTTTGGATTGACTTCTCAATTCTGATCAGCTGCAACCGTCCAAATGTACCTGCAAACAACAGTTAGCAATAAAACACACGAAAGTGTCTTTGATCACTTTCGTTGAATTGAGGTACACGGCCCACGGTTCCCCGTTGATCAGTATAAATACTGTTTGTGATCAGGTAGGATTCCTAAGAATCTCCTTGACAGGGTTTCGCAGCTGTTCTAGCTGTTCTCAAACCGGAACGTCTCAAAGAAGACAACACGGAGTGAGTGAACCAGCGAATTGAGATTCACTGATTGATGAAAGATGATTTGAAAAACAATCGCGTACTGCTTGAAGAAAGAGTTTTGCACTACGACGAAGGTTTTATGAGAAAGATCAATTTTTCAATCAAAATACTTTTTGTATTAGAGAATGAGTACACATTCGACGTGCTAGCGAAAAGAAGAGATTCGCACATCGAACGGTTTTTCTAAAAGTATTTTTCAATCAGAGATACTTTTTGTGTTTAAAAACATAAGTACACATTCGACGTGCTAGAGAAAAGAAGGTTTGCACATCGAACGGTTTTTCCAAAAGTATTCGTCAAATCCATTCCTGGACCAAGGTTGATTCAATATTGAATCTCCCCATCGTTTCTATCCAGTTGTCACAAGCTTGATCTTTTGCAAGATCCCACATGTCACCCACCAAGAGCTTGTTTGATGTTGGCTCTAGAAGGATTTCCATCTTCATTGTGGATATTTTCATATCACTCGGATGTTCTGGCAATACCACAAGGATAATGCGTAGGACTCTTAATATATACTTACTTTCCACATTGTGTGAAACAGCAAGTCTTCAATAATTTAGTGTCCTAATGAGATATTGTGGATGATCTCTTGGCTCTAGACTCAATAGTGCACATTTGGTTCCTTTGCCGGAGACTAGGGAGAGGGTCTCCTTCTTCAATATCAACAATCTCTAAGAGAAAGTCGATAGATAATGTCGGTTCCCCGTGAGAAATGAAACAAGCCCTTTTAAGAGGAACTTGAGTGGCTTGGGAAGTTTAGTGCAGTGCGTCACTGGGTCCATGATGTCTTGTCTTCAATACCAGTGTTACCTTAGTAACCACCAGTAGCATATGAATTGAACCCGGTTTATGCCCTAAGGTTGAATTGATGGAGGGCTATTTCTTTTCACCCTTTTATCATTCATTTCTTTTTCATTCTTCAACCCCTTCAGTGCTTACCGAGACTTCATAACTAGAACCTTGTTGGGTTTATTCCAGTACTAGCTCAGTCTCAGTCTGCACTCTTCCCATTCCTTATTTTTCTCCTTTTTTCAATATTCCTAAGGACTCTACACTATCTAGTGGATTGTCCCTGGGAAGATCCCTCCGGTTTTGGCGGATCGTGGGAACGAATACCTAACCTAACCATCCTTATAACTCCATGCATAAAGTAAATTGGTCGGTCTTTTGGTATTGTTCTTTCCTTCATGAAACCAATTGAAAAATCATTTGGAAAAACAATCAAGGTACTTGTGATACGAGATCAAAGCATTTTGTACCTTAATAGTTTTGATCATTTAGAAAACCTCCCCCTCAACATGTGCGTGTGATTTAGAAATTGTTTGGCACATGGAGGCAAGAGGACTTTGAAATATTTTCTTTGATCACAATTTTCATACGAAAAAGCCATTTGATTTTCTTGGTAAAATTCTCCCCCTCAATATGTGCATAGGATTTTTGAAATCATTTTTATCACATAGAGGCAAGAGTTCTTTTGAAGCACATCCACAATCACAAAATCCATTAAGAAAACCATTTGAAAACACAATCAAGGTACTTTATAATCTCTTTTAAAAACTTTTGTACCTCGATGGTTTTGCTCCCCCTCAATATGTGCTTCGAGATTCGAAAGCGTTTAGCACATATGAGAGAGCAGCCTGCACAACTGAATCAAAACGATCAACTTTTATCAAATTTCATTATTAAATCACAAATTCTCCCCCGATCAAAAATATCAAATCCTTTGAGATTTTGGATCCCAAGTGATTTAATTAGGTTTAGAAAACATGGGAGAAAATGTGGCCTTGTTTAAATACTCATCTGGTTTTTGGATAAATCCTCCTCCTCAACATGTGCATTATGTATATTGAAATCGCTTGGCACATGAAGGCAGGAGTGCCTATAAAGGACTAAAACCAATTCTATTTAAAACAGATTTGAGATTTAAATCACGATCTCTACCCCGATCAGAAATATCAAACCATTTGAGATTTGTGATCCCAACTGATTTAAATCATTTAGAAAAATTTGGGGAGAGATGTGGCAAGATTCAATTTTGAAAGATGACAGATAAGGACCATTTTAAGACATTAAAGATTGTTAGTGTCAAGTATGATAGTTTTTAAGAGATCTTTTAAGTAAAACAAAACAATTTCACAATCAAACAAGAACAGAAAAAATTTCATTTTGAAAGACCTTGATTCTAAAGAAAAAATCATACCATGACATAACATTAAATCTTTAGATCACCACTTATTTTCATACAAACGGACTCTTTTTGAAGATATATTGTTTGAAAATACTTTATTTTAAATCACTCTCCCCCTCAATTGATGACCGAAGTCGATAATTGAGTGACTAATGTTTTGATAAAAAGAAGTCCGGTGATTTTCAAAATTTAGTCCAATATATTTTCAAAACAATATTTTCCATTTTCAAAACAATTTATTCAAATTTTTCAAAATTGTTTAAAAATGGTATCCTGCACAAAGATACGTTAGTGGTTGAGAAGCTTTTGTTGTTGTTGCTGTGGGTTGGAAGAAAACCGTCTGCTGATGCAGTGAGACTTCTTCTTACGTTGCATTTTGAATGCCAACTGAGGTCAAATTAAGCTCCGTTTTCTTCAATCACTTAGAAGAAAACCATCTGCTGATGCAGTGAGACCTCTTATGTTGCATATATGCCAACTCTCCATAGAAGTCTAATTAAGCTTCGTTTCTTCATTTGTCAACCCAAGAAATAGTTACCCTTTCCTTTCGGCATCCAATCATCTTCAATTGTGGGATCCGAATCGGGAACATTCTTATAACCAATATACCTGCATACGTTAGTGAACACACATACAGATATATGGTGGTCGACATCACCCAAACAACAATCGACTAATAAAGTCAATTCAACATAACAATCAGATCATATAAGGCATGGGGTTTATGTGTTAATCAAACTCTACTCATCTAAACCTAACAATCATATCCTAAATTCCTAGTCCTTCGACACAGGCAAATATCATTTTTAATTAAGCACGTAGGATAATTAAGAAAGCTCGTTAGATGATATAGATTTGAAAACATTCTCCCCCTCAATCAATGACTCATTTTTCTGAAAAGGTTAAAAGCGTTGAAGTTATTGATTGAGTTTTCAATTTTTTACGAAAACTTTGAAACTGATTGTTTTTCAAGCAACTTATTTCCCACCATTTTTGAAAACAACAAATATTTTTCTGAAGAATTATAGACGGAAAAACATTTGTGTAGGAACAGCAGTCCTTCGACATACTTTCCTCAAATTAGTTTTTAGGATAAGTGCACGAAATATTTTGAAAATTGATTTAGCGCAGCACTTTCCTTCCTTGAAGAGCGGGTTGCTATCAGAAATAATAGCAAGCCATGGTTTAAGCGCGGGTTACAGTCTGAAGTAACTGTAAGCCATTTGATTTGTGACATGTTTTGAAAAAGAATATTTACACCTCCTGCTCGAACTTCATCTATGGTCCCGTGCCATTATTGAATGACATTTCTAAGACCGTAGATGTTATCGATACCAGAAGACATGTCTTGGAAAACATATTTTTGGTATTTTTGAAATTTTCTGATTTTTTTGGGTTTTTGAAGGTTTTATAATTTTTTATTTTCTTTTTGTTGGTTTTATATTTTTGTATTTTGTTTTGCTGGTTTTATATTTTTGTATTTGGTTTTTTTTTTAAAAATATATACAAAGATAGAATAGATGATATAGTTAAAGAGGATGATGATACGAGTACCGAGATAAGGATATCGAGCAGTACGTCGTAGAAGATAGAATTTGTCATCTCTTAAACATACACCACCAAAGCTTCCAAGGGCTCTTGAATTGAAAGAAATAGAACCATCTGAAAGTGAGACTTTGGCAGCTTCCCCCCAAACCGAAAATCCTTTAGCTGAGCAGATTCAAAGCTCTATTTCAAGCTTGCCTTAGCCAGGTGCACAGAAAAGCACACCATTACCATAAATCCCGCTGCTCCTTTCAAGAATAATCACCGTGATTCTTCGTTCGAGGTTATATCATCAACAAGAAGAACAACATCGTATCATCCCACACATAAAACAATCTTCTCAAATTTCCTTTTCAACTGACGTCTGAAGCGATCCATTCCAAAAGGTGTCAAGAGAACAATTCCCCCTAGTAGTTGAATTGATGCAGTCAGTCTCTTTGTATAATGCTCAAGAACTCTCCTGAATACACATCATGAGGGTAATGAAGAACAACTCCCCAATGTTCACATCTTTCGTCCCTGATGAATGTGTATGAAGCTCAAGAACCCGAAGTACACCAATATCCAAGAACTCTCCCGAATACACATCATGCCCGGAAGGAAAACACCTCCCCAATGTTTGTGGTAAACAATGGCTTTCTTCCCTGATGATCGTGTATGAAGCTCAAGGACCCGAAGTACACACATTCCCCAAAGAGAGAACAACCGATAACATTGAAGAAGCAGGCCGAATCACTGATTATCTCTGTGGATGACAATCTCTGCGGATGTCAACTCCGGAATAAGTGATTATATCTCTGAATCACTGATTAAGCCCTCAAGTGAGACAGCTGAGCGCCCCCAACGTACACAATTCTCTCTCCCTTGATGATTGCGATAACATCGAGATCATCACACACCAGTGTACCTCTTTTATCTTCAGAAACTTTCATTTACATCACTTCCCCCACGACGTTGGAATAAGAACACTAAACGCTTTGATGAGTAAAACCTTGAGTTTCTCTGCGGTCATGACATTTGTTTTCCCGGGATAACTTCAATCACTTAGAAGTATTAAGTCCATCAAGTTTACTCGCCATGAGTCAAACCTTGAGTTTCTCTGCGGTAATAACATTTATCTTCCCGGGATATCTTCAATTACTTCGAAGTATTAAGTTCATCAAGTTTACTCGCGTTTAGATACGTGTCTCCTTCCCCCTTGCTGGTTTTGACACTTCAGAATCAGCAACATATTATAAGCCCAAATACTTGAAATCTTTATGAGAAGAACACTTGTAATCTTGTGGGAATCAACTTGCTGAAGAATATGAGCAAGTCTAATTGGGGATTAAATTCGACATTTCACTCTCCCCCAATTAGTGCTCTCCCCTAAACCGACAATCTGTTTGATAAATGCTCAGATTAAGAAGAAGTCTTCAGATAATCAAATGCAACGCGTCTTTAGTCTTCTAACATGTAGCAGAAAATGTAGAACCGACTGTAGACTCGACCTTCTTCAAGATTGTCCAGTTGGGGAATAGATAGTTAACATCTTCGACTCACCAAAACACAAGAACATCACCAAAAAGCTTCCCAATTAACTTACATCTTGCAAATCCCCTTAATTAAGATCCCTCCCAATCAAACAAGAACAGAAAGATGTTCATCAAGGAAATCAGCAATCAGCCCGCAGCGAGCACACGAAATGGTAACACCAAGCAAACAATCACATCAAACAAGAACAGAAGGTTGTTCGGAATCATCATGTTGATGTGCACGTGAAGCATTAACCGGAAGCACTTTGTCAATAAACTCATATCAGCTTGTGAAGATGTCAACTAACGGCTCTTAGAAGAAACACCATGTAAAGATGACCCAATAAGAAGAAGCTCGGTTCTTACATATGTTTGGAGCCGTTTGACCATTTATTCTCAGATATCGATCAACCATGCAGAATTATCATACTTCTTCTCCCCCTCAAGAATTGCATATGAAGATGCCATTTTTGATTAGACAAGTGATTATCTTTAAAATGTAGTCAATTCACACTTCTCCCCCGCAAAATTAGCACAGGATGTCGCCATCGTCATTATAGTTGAGCAAGTGGAATAAGAAAACAATCATCGGTAGTCCGGTTCACTTGATAACTGAAGCGCAGGGAAAAAGTATGAAGCATGTTGATGAGAATGGTCATAATAAGAAGATTTCTCTTCTTTAGAAGATAAAGCGCACTGAATCGTACACTTTTCTTTTCTTTAGAGAACGAGACTTGAACTGAAGTATTCAAACGTCATAAGAAGATTTCTCTTCTTTGGAAGATAATGCGCACTGAAACGTACACATTTCTTTTCTTTGGAGTACGAGGCCTGAACTGATGTGAACAGACGTCATAAGAAGATTTCTCTTCTTCATAAGAAAATGCGCACTGAAACGTACACATTTCTTTTCTTTAGAGAACGAGGCATGAACTGTTGTGTTCATACGTCATAATCTCTCTCTTTTCAACTCTCTTGGCAAAACATGTAATCAACCCCATTATCATTTTGTAGGCTCTTTGTCGTGACAACTGATGGAGAAAACCCAATATGATGAATTTGACCCTGAAGTAAACTAACCCGAACTCGTGACTTAAACTTGCACATATGTAACAAAGAGCGGTGTCGAGACTTCATGCCCATTTGAATCTCTAAGTACTCTATACTCTTCAACCAACCAACCATCAAGTATAAGACGTACATCACCTCTTGAAAATCCACAATTAAATGTGACACTGAGCACTACAACGTAACTCCTTAAAGTGATAATTATTTTTGTGGCAAAAAGAGCCCAATTTCCCCTCGTGGTAAAAGAAAAAGGCTCCCAAGAATAACTAGATTTCCAAGTCTTCGTTTTTTTTTATAATAAGCTCGAACAAGGATCATGAAGAATCTTCATCCATCCATCCCCGATACCTTCAGATACTAAGTACACTTGCTCGTGATATTTCACTTCAACCTCAAATAAATAATAGTGAATTAACCCCGTTGTCACATCTTCTGATTAAAAGCTCAAATCTAGCATTCTTTGACATTTAAATGAACTTTGATAATGGTTTCATCCCGACCATGGTAACAAGCACGTAACCCCGCAAAACCATAAAATAACCAAACTGTCATGACAAAAATCCAAACACACGTCCAATTCATGAAGTACACCATTTTATCCCTTTTTTGAAGCAGAAACCGTAGCAGCAACATCAAATAAGATCCCGAAATACACTTTCCTTTCTCCAGGATGGTTCCATGATCACGGGATTTTACAATTCTATAGTTTAAACCGAGAAATAGTTTCTTTCGCGGGATTTTACAAAACCAAGAATAAACCATAAGATAGATTCGGAAATGCACTTTACTAATACCAGGATGTTTCCATTGTCACGGGATTTTACAAGTCTATGATTTAAACCGAAAAATAGGTTCTTTCACGGGATTTTACAAAATCAAGACAAAACCGTAAACAATGTCAGCATGAAAGTGTTATGACAACATTGGTTTCAGTGAATATCATTTTTAGGGGAACATGCAGCGGTTCATCAACGGTTCATTATCCAACATCAACAATATCATCAACCATCCAATCAATACTTTAGTAAAACACATCATTCACGCAATCTGTCGGCTATTGTAGTGACCACATGGAGAAGTAAACCCGATATACCAAACTTGATCATGAAGTAGAATTCCCCAGAGAGTTGTTACTTAACCTTGTACTAATCCTTGTGAAGAAGAAACGGTGTACCCAATGTACTGAACCTCTTGACATTCTCAATAGAGTGAGACACCGAAGTGATAGCTACGTTGTGGGTTAAGTGAGAAAGAATCACAAGCGCAACTAAATAGCCAAGTCTTTATCACACTCTATAAAAGCCCAAACAAGTCATCTTCGTGGAATGGTAGAAAGAAAGAAGACGAGAATAAGTAAACGCGCCCGAAAAACTTCACTTCAAATCCAAATAAGAAATACCAAGTACAAATAGCCCCGTAGTCAACCTAGTTCCAATAACAATTCAAGCCGTGACCAAATATTATCCGTGAAAATGTGTAGGCCAAAGTATCAAACCTCATAACACAACAAATCTCATTAAATCCAAATTACATGACATCCAAATGTTGAGAAGCTCATTCGACCCAATCATGTGAATGACCCAAACTTGGTTACTAGTAATAATCGAGGCCCGATCCATATCCGTTTTTTTTTTCAAACAAACTCGATATAATAACAAATCATTAAGTCCGGTCAACATGGTCACCCGATACCATTCAATATCGCACATAAAGCCCATCAAATTAGAAGTATTATTTGAAATCAAACTATCAAAAAAATAACTTCTAATATCCCAATTCCTTTTGACTTGACGCAACACTTTGAAGTGATATTAGAAATCAACACAATTTCAGCCCATGAAGTCAATTCACACTATCCGATCCACTACAAATTTTCTGATCCAATGCAATGTTCACTCAAGCCTTGAATATAAGTATCCCTCCGTGAAATATACCATACCAATAATATACCAATTATAGTCCAAAATTAATTAAAACAATAAGTCTTAAAAAATTTCGGATGATAATAAAAATTGCAGCCCATCAAATTCAACAATGTA
This sequence comes from Chrysanthemum seticuspe, assembly GCA_019973895.1. Lineage (NCBI taxonomy): Eukaryota > Viridiplantae > Streptophyta > Magnoliopsida > Asterales > Asteraceae > Chrysanthemum > Chrysanthemum seticuspe. The sequence goes on from BPTQ01000009.1 coordinate 309,014,329, forward strand.
TACATCCTATATTATGCCTGAGGTCCAGTCCATCTTACGAAAGAAGCATACATCCCACGTCCTAGTTCAATCCACAAAGCCCAAGTGAAGTATAGCACCCAATCCTTGTTAAATGATACCACCGATGGGCCCATTGATCAACAATTCCTAAACCAAATTACACCGGATATATAAAACGTAACACTAACCTAAATGCCACTTAGACCTAAACCTAAATTTCACTTCGAGATATAGTACGCCTACAACATTTCATTCTCTCCCACTAACTCACTTCACATCTCAGAACTTCTGACATCTCTCTCAATCTCATAAAATTCTCATATCGCCTCACGAAAAACAAAACTATCCGAATCTAAACTCAACACGAACAAGATGTCAACCTTATGTTATTGATATCTTCTTTTGCTCCACTGTTTGAATCAAAGAGGAAAGGCTTCAAGATCCAAAACGGGTCTCGGGTAGGTTTAATATCCTGTTTTTGTTATCCGTTTTTTTGGTCATATAACGAAATAAAGATAAGAGGAATAGCAGACTAGTTATCATCTCTTATCCTTTTATTCGGATATTATCGAAGCTATGCTTCAAAATGGATCGATGAGGATGATTGTTCAATTAAAACCATCTTGAAAAAGGTTGCAAAAGAAATTGATACAAATCTGAGATCTTGAATTATTTGTCATTTATGTTCATTGTTGAGTCAAGAGAATTTTGGAGATGGGATTGGAGGTGATGTAGTAGAATAGATTTGATTTTGTTGGAGTTGGATTATGGATGTGTTGTTGGAGATGGGTCAGATCTGTTAACAGTTACTTTTGAAATTGATTTTCTTCTTTTTTTTTTCTTGGACTGATGATGTCTTATGGCTGAGGTCGTGTCTAGGAATATTGGTCTTTTGTTGGTCATGGTCAATTCTTTCTTCATCTCTTTCTGATGCAAAGTCAAGTCGCTACCATGACATAAGTTGCTAGCTCAAGTCGCTAGCCTAAGTCGCTAGCCCAAGTCGCTAGCACAAGTTGCTACGACTTGTAAAGACAAGTCGCTATCCTTTTTACAGTAACACAAGTCGCTACAAGGTAAGTACATTGAATATGGACACCCAACAACTCGCTAACATGAGCAACAACAAGATTTGACCTTTTTTAAATTTTTTTTCCGATGATGTTTCCGACTATTTTCCGACCATTATCATACATAACCCAGAAAAATGTATATGAAAAAGCTTTGAATAACCCATATGACCACGTATATGCCGAACAGAAAAGACCATTAGACCAAAATATTTAGACCAAAATATATTTAGACCATAAAGCTGTCTACAGAATGAGATGAATATATTAAGACCAAAATATTGTTTGACACAAAGTAAAACCGTTTGTACCAATAGAAGAAAAAGAAATACATGTTTTAAAAAACAGTTTTACCAAATGATAAGAAATTTCCGACCAAAGTAAAACCAGTTTAAAACCATGTATCACAACCACACATAATCATCAACACACAAAAAAACCTTGGCTCTGGTACCAATTGTAGGATCGATATATTTATTGTGTTGATGATTCGGGTGGTCTTGGATGATCAAAATACATGTTTGCCATAGTTAGAGAGTTAGTAGAGAGAGAGGGTGTTCTTGCTAGAGGTTTACACAAAGTATGGAATATTAGATTGAATGAGAAGCACCACCCCTTCCATGGATGGAAGGGGTATTTATACTTACACAATACACGACCTCCTATCGGCCTGTGGATCAGGGATACAGTGGGTAAAGACCCGTCCTTCCTCCACGGTGTTGCACTACGCTAAACTAAACTAATAACTAACTAATAAACTGATAAATAACGTAACTGACGACAAGTCTACGAGCTAACTTAAGCTAGATAACATTTGGGGTGACCGACTCTTCACTATGGAATTTTCTAATTCCTAACAGCTCTTACTTTGGAAACTCAAAAAGCCAAGGCTGAGTTGTTAACTTGTCAAAAACAGTTCTCTGAGTACAAAAAGCATTCCACGAAACGAATAGATGACTATCTTGATGAAATTGTCGACTTACAGAACAAAATCAAAGAGTTTCGAACTGTTGTTTATAAACATGGTGAATCAATCACAACGATTCAAAAGTTTACTTTCAAACCAAATCCAAATGGATATGGACCGAATCTTGCTGATTACAAACCTAAGTTTTCTAATAGAGCATTCAAACCAAATCCTGAATTTTACAGTGCAGAACATAGAATTGATGATTCCATTATGAGTGTTGTTGAATATAATCGTCAAGAGGAATTAGATGCAGAAGACGAGAGTCGATCAAAATTAGAAAATGTTGTTTATAACAAACCATTTAACTATTCAAAATCCGTCACTTTCGTCGCACAAAAGGATACTTCTAAAACACCTTGGGTTATCACACCTATGTCTGAGTCTTCTAATGTTGGTCCCCAACCCAATTCTGCACAAATTAATGGTCCTTTACCTTCACTCAGTGAAATAAAATCAATACCCGAAAGTCGTCAAATTCTTAGATATTTTGACACCTTCCTATCTGACATCAAACTTTTAGAACGTGAGATTGAATTTCATTCTGAAATAAAAGTTGAACATTTTCAATCGCCTCAGGCGCGAGCACAAAGAGATATTTTTCAGAAAAGACTTTTACCCCATGTTCAAAACTTGAAAAATTGTGCATTGTATTGGGAAAGGGAATTTCATAAGGAACTTGGACTGATGAAAATAGTTTTCGAGAAAACAGAAACATCTATTTCAAATACAAAACGTAAAAAGAAAATGTTACGAAAAGATGTTGATCGACTCTTGGAAGATGTTATCTGTGCTGATATCCATAATGTGGTGTTATTACACTCTTTTGCATATGCATTTGATTATATCTCTGCTGATTCTGTTGATTCTGTTGAAAACGTTGAGAATACTGATACTGTGTCACAAATCAAGTCTTTAAAAGTTGAAAATGAACGATTGTTAAACGAACTTTCAAATGAAAAACGTCGTCTTCAATGGTGTCAAAAAGATTGTCACAATCGTGAACTCGCTTTGCAAAATAAAATCAATCAGTTGCATACCAAAACTCTTTGTCCAAAACTTGAGCAACTGGATGATCAAAATGTGTCTTTGAAGTGTCAAATTTCAAAATATGAACAAGAAATTTCAAAAGTGAAAAAGGAATATAGTGTCATATTTGATTTACTCAAAAAGACTCGTGCTCAAGCGTCAAAAGATGTTGATAATCATCTGGCATATACCAAAGATGTTTTACGACGAGACGGACTCACTCGTTCTGAAAATCTAGATTTGTTACACAAAATCCATGATCTAAAGGCAGAGTTGGTAATACTTAAGAAAGATAGGGATAGTAACACTGTAGTAACTACACCTAAACAGATACAAACTGACTCTAGAATATCTCATGACAAACCACAAGAATCTAATGTGCTTCCCTCTACTGAAACAGGAATAGTTGCCTCTTTTCCCAACGCCTGCACTTCACAGCCTAGGAGCAATACAAGGAAGAATTGGAAGTTGCGACGTAAGAAAAGAACAATAAAGAATGCTGAAGTAGAAGAACACCTTAGGACTTTGAATAAAACTCAAGTTGCACCCACTTTAGATATTGCGTCTGACAAATGTAATGGAAAAAGTGTTGTAACGAATGCTGAACCGTTAAGTAATTTAAATGTTAAGTTTGAAGCTTCTTGTGTTGGATGTCATAAAAGTATATTTTCTAGTTGTCATGACAAATGTGTTGCTACGACTATCTTATCTCATAAGCGGAACAATAGAAAATGGAATACCTCTAGGCCCACTACTGCTTCTAAGTCTGTGCTAGGTAAACCGCCTTCTAGTGCTCATGCTTTAATCATTGATGTACCCTTAGAACCCACTTCACCTCCTATGACGAAATTATCACCTAGTGCATTCACTAAGACCAAAGCTAAGACTAGTTGGAGATGGCAGAAATGGTTACATAATACACTTGGCTTTACATGGATACCTAAAATCATGAACATGTGTGTTTCATCTATATCTGCATCGGAACCCTCTAACTCTTCGGGTTCCACATCTACTTCTATTCCATCTGTGTCGTCTGTGTGTAATGCAGGTGATACAGATCATCCTCTGGGTTGTTGATAGCGGATGTTCCCGGCACATGACAGGCAATCTCATACTGTTATCAAACTTTATTTCAAAGTTCATTGGCACTGTCAGGTTCGGGAATGATCACTTCGCAGCTATTATGGGCTACGGAGATTACATCAATGGTAACATCAAAATTAGCAGAGTTTATTATGTGGAAGGTCTCGGTCACAATCTCTTTTCATTCGGTCAATTCTGTGATGGAGATTTAGAAGTTGCTTTTAGGGAGAAAACTTGTTTCATTCATGATCTACAAGGAAACGATCTTATGTCTGGTCAACGCACATCAAGTCTCTACACAATCTCAATGCAAGACATGATTGCTTCATCTCCCATCTGTCTACTTTCTAAGGCTACATCTACAAAATCTTGGCTATGGCACCGTCGTCTCTCACATTTAAACTTTCAAACCATCACCAACCTTGCTCGATACAAACTTGTTGAAGATCCGATATTCTAAAGATCACCTCTGCTCAGCTTGTGAACAAGGGAAAAGCACTCATGCTCACTTTCCTTCAAAGGTGGAACACAGCTCACAACATGTGCTTCATCTTCTTCACATGGATTTGTGTGGCCCGATGCGCGTGCAGATGATTAATGGCAAACGCTACATCTTGGTAATTGTAGATGACTACTCAAGATGGACTTGGGTTTATTTTCTTCGAAGTAAAGATCAAGCTCCACGGATAATCATCACCTTTCTCACAAAAATTCAAGTTCAGCTCCGGAATACAGTACGACAAATCAGAACAGACAAAGGAACTGAATTTGTGAATCAAACTCTTCGTGCATTTTATGAGAAAGTGGGAATTGAGCATCAAACATCCATTGCACGTACACCAGAACAAAACGGCGTTGTTGAAAGACGAAACCGTACGTTAGTGGAAGCTGCAAGAACAATGTTAATTAATGCTAAACTTCCAGATTACTTATGGGCTGAAGCCGTGTCAACTGCATGCTACACTCAGAATCGCTCAATGATTACCAAGCGCCACAACAAAACACCTTATGAGCTTATCCACAACCGTAAATCGAATCTCAAACACTTTCATGTATTTGGATCCCTTTGTTATCCGAATAATAATCGTGATGACTTTGGTAAGCTCAAAGCCAAAGCTGACATTGGAGTCTTTGTAGGATATTGTAATTCTAAGGGTTTCTGGATCTGGAATCGTCGTACAAGGGAGATTATGGAAACGATTCATGCCAATTTCGATGAGCTTACAGAAATGGCTTCTGAGCATAACAGCTTGAAACCCGGTCATAACCGTTTAAACTTCCCTCAAACCCCATCATTAGCTGAACCTAGTCTACAACTAACTCGACGTCAAATGGAACAGCTATTTGCTCCTCTGTTTAATGATGATATTGATGAACGTGCACGAGGTGTATCCAATGTTTCCGCTGCTCAACCTGATCAACATCCAATACCTGATACACCTGCTACAACAACTACTGTTGAGGAAGCACCGCCAGTTGATTCTACAACAACAGTTGAACAAACCGCATCCAATGACGCTGAACCAGCTGATGATGTTCTGAACAATGAAGTACCCCCACTTGCAGATTATGATCCAAATGCGTTCTTCAACCCGTTTGCTAATGAAACTGCTGCACTAGATGTTGCGGAATCATCTACAAGCCATTTGAATCCTCCCAATCTGCATAATGTATATCAACATCAACCTTCCACACATCGTTGGACGAAAGACCATCCTCTTGAGAACATTATTGGTAACCCAAATCAACCAGTTATAACGAGACAACGTCTTCACACAGACGGTGAACATTGCATTTATGCACTCAATGTCTGCCAATCTGAACCCAAAAACATTAAAGACGCAATGACCAAAGACAACTGGATTGAATCCATGCAAGAAGAACTCAATCAGTTTAAACGTCTTGAAGTATGGGAATTGGTTGAAAGACCAACAGGGGTCTTCGTCATTGGTCTAAAGTGGATTTGGAAAAACAAATTGGATGCTGAAGGAACAGTAATCAGAAATAAGTCACGTCTGGTGGCTAAGGGTTATAGACAGGAAGAGGGTATTGACTTTGAAGAATCATTCTCTCCGGTTGCTCGTCTTGAGGCTGTTCGGATATTTCTGGCATTCGCGGCTCACATAAACATCACGGTCTTTCAGATGGATGTCAAAACTGCTTTTCTGAATGGTAAACTGAAAGAAACGGTCTATGTCAGCCAACCAGAAGGATTCGTTGATCCAGAGTTCCCGAACCACGTTTACAAACTGAACAAGGCACTCTACGGACTCAAACAAGCTCCTTGGGCGTGGTACGATAAGTTATCATCCTTTCTTCTCGCCAATAAGTTCGTCAAAGGTTCGGTCGACCCTACACTTTTCATACAATATCACGGGGCACACATTTTAATCGTTCAAATTTATGTGGATGACATCATTTTTGGGTCAACACATCTAAAATACTCAAACGCTTTTTCAAAACTTATGAAAAAACATTTTGAAATGTCCATGATGGGTGAACTTACGTTCTTTCTAGGACTTCAAGTTCATCAATCACCCCGTGGTATCTTTCTAAGTCAGTCCAAATATGCCCCTGACATTTTGAACAAACATGGAATGCAAAACTGTGACACCTATGCCACTCAAATGGCACATACCAAGAAGCTGGACGCTGATTTGCATGGGAAATTGGTTGACCCTACCAAATACCGTAGTATCATTGGGTCTCTCATGTATCTAACAGCCAGCAGGCCTGATATTGTCTTTGCTGTATATCTTTGCTCCCGTTATCAGTCGAGACCAATTGAAACTCACCTCTCTTAGGCTAAAAGAATCCTCCGATACATAAAGGGAACCATTAACTTAGGGATTTGGTATCCGAAGGATTCTAGTTTTGAACTAATAGCTTTTTCAGACGCTGATCACGCATGCTGCTTAGTCTCTCGGAAAAGTACTTCAGGAGCATTACAATTTCTTGGTGATAAACTGGTGTCATGGCAATCGAAGAAGCAGAACTGTACATCACTGTCCTCAACCGAAGCAGAATATGTAGCCATGTCGGCGTGTTGTGCTCAAGTCATTTGGATTAGAACACAAATAAAAGACTATGGTTACATATTTGACAGAATCCCGATGTACTGTGACAATCGAAGTGCAATTGCGATCTCGTGCAACTCTGTTCAACATTCAAAATCAAAGCACATCGACCTCCGATATCATTTCATCAAGGAGCACGTGGAAAAGGGTACCGTTGAATTATACTTTGTGGGTACTGAATACCAACTGGCAGATCTTCTCACCAAAGCCTTAGCTCCTGCTAGGTTTAATGAGTTGGTCCACCGGATTGGTATGCGGTGTTTGACTCCAGAGGAACTGGATGAAATTCTAAAACATTCTTAAAAAACAGTCAAACACCAAAACCTCTTTTGTAAATATTTTTCAAAAACAAAATACAAAAATATAAAATCTGATAAAACTCAAAAATATTCTTCTATCTTTATTCTTTTAACATGGCAAGTACAAATCTTCTGTCAACACTTTACTCTTTCAAAATGAAGTATTTTTCTTGGTCAAGTGTTGAGGGGGAGAAAGTAAATATTTTTCGATTTCATAAAACCTTGTACTTGCATGTAACCTCATCCCGGTTGTTTCTTTGATAATGGTGGTCACATTTCTGTTTTACTGACACTCCACGGACTCAAATTTATAAAATTTCATTATTTCTTAAGTCAAGGGGGAGTGTCGTCAAGTTTCTTTCCAAATATCATACCTTGCTTAACCAAAATGGAAGTTATGGGCGTTGGATGAAAATGGTTAAGGTGGAGGGACCAATGTTGTCAAAAGCTTAAACTATCTTTTAATAAAACTCTCCACCTAATTTCAAAACACATTTACTTCAACATTTATTATCCTCAACCACCAAATCCTACGACTAAGCTTTGATTCTCAAATCCGTGCTTTGTAATCCTTATTTGTAAGTGTTGTTATAATCTTTGTGGTGTTACAAACTTTGGTTTTTAATTTCACAAACATCCAACGGCTTGATTTCAAGCTATGAGTGATTTTGTGTTCTACGCGTATGCGTATGAACACAAGATCATCATGTGGGTGTTTTTGATGATTAAATGGTGTCAAAATATTCAAAATAAGGTGCCATAACCTTTTCCATTAACCAAATCCATCCAGAAATATAAATTAATCACTTTTCAAATTAGGGTTCATACGCATAAATTTGGGTGTTTTCATTTGGGAGAGTTTCTGGTTAAAAAGATGGTTGTGTTATGTTACTTACATGTTTAATTGTCTAAAACCTTGCTTGATACATACCCTGAAACATCAATGTTGTGAAAACTAAGAATTAGGGTTTATGTTCATAAGAATTAGGTTTTCTTGATTCATGAAGGTTTTGATGTTATAACTTGTTGAAATCATATCATTAGGCATCTAAGATATCCCAGAAAAGATTTGGTGTCAATCCTATGGCTAGAATCCTTAATCGTAATTTTTGAATGCTAGGGTTTAAGCTTTACGCGTATGTGTATTCTACGCGTAACTTTGTTGAATTGAATGCCCATGTTAGACTGAAAGGGGTTGAATGTGATGATAATAATGGTGTTATGATGAATTTATTTCAGGATTATTTCGCGTGAAAATTCAGAATCAAGGTTAATTGAGCTTCTACGCATAAGGATCACCTTACGCGTAGAATGTTATGTGTAAGAGAAATCTTACGCAACCTTTACGCGTAAGGTTCTACAAAGAGGACTACGCGTATCCTGTGAAGGATATGCGTAAACAGTAACCTTTACGCATAAGGTTCACTCTTACGAGTAAGCCTTAGGCGTAAGGTTCCACATACGCTTACGCGTAAGCTTTATGCCTAAGGGTCTCTTTTCCTACGCGTAACATTTCTTACGCGTAAGTCAAGATCCTACGCATAAGCTTATGCCTACACGTATAATAACTCCTGTTTACGCATAAGCTTGGAATTTTACGCCTAAGCCTTAGATCAACCAAAATTATGAATTGTTACGCGTGCAAACTTGTAAATAAATAAATCATAACGTCACGAAACCAAAATGTCATTAATAAGCTTAAATGGTTAATAAGTTGTGAAAATAAGTGAAAACTTGGACTTTAAAACTCAAAGTTAATCTACTCACGAAACTTATCATGACGTCTTTGGACTATTGGACTAACAAGTGACATTGGACTCGTAACAATCATTGACATATCACGTTCTATAAATAGACAATAATATCAACTGTTGACTAACGTAATGTCTTTCGATATGTTGGTTCTTTTGGCTAAATATCTTTCAGATCACGATATGGACGTTCAAATGCAAAATGTGGATGCACCAAATGTTCTCACTGTTGAAGATATATTCCTTAATGGTTACCCAATGAAGATCGGAAAGAACAACCTCAGAGTTGATTTTGATAACTTCAATTGTTCTGAGTCTTCGTGTCAGATTGCAGTGGATATTCTGAAGACTCACCCTTATCAGAACATGCTCACAAACTTTGCTACTGTACCTGAGATCTACATTCACCAATTCTGGCACACTATACGAAAGGTCAAAGGACAAAGTGCCGTGACTGTGGCGCTTAACAACAAACAAGTCACCATCACGCCAGCAGATTTGAGGGCTATTCTTCTTATTCCTGTCATCGAGCCTACTGAATACAATGCTACTCCAACGGAAGAGGTCGTTCTCCAGTTCATGGTCGACATTGGCTATGATGAAGCTACCGGGGTAATCACAAAGCACTCATCTGTGGATCTTAAGAACATTCCCCAGCCTTGGAGAACCCTCTACATAATGATTGCCAAATCCGTTTCCGGACGTGATAGTGGTCATGAGCATCCCAAGCTCATGGAACTACAAATATTTTGGGCTATGGTCAACATGAAACACATAGAAGTTGAAGCTCTGATATGGGATGACATGATGTCTTAAAAATCCTGGCACCAAAATCCCTTATATCAGATACACCAAACTGTTGATCCAAAGAGCTCTAGGGTATAATCCTCATATTCCCTTAAGACTTGATGACCCCAACCAACACTCCGTGTTGTATGAGCCCACACTCACTGTCAGGTTTAAGGACTCAACAACGAAGAAACAAGGTGCAGTGTTGCTAGATCATCTTCTTTCTGATGATATCAAAGGACTTTATTCGTACAAACGATATCTGGTAGCAGTTGAAGCAAGCAAAGTAGGTTTCCTTGATGAAAAGTCCTCTGGTACACCTACTAGGAAAACCAGGAGAGGCAGTGCAGGAAGTATTACAAGCACTGAGAGTACGAGAAAGTATCCTAAGAGGACTCATGTTCTCAAAAGGAAAATTCCGTCAAAGGATGCTATCCCTATTCCCAAACCTGAACCACAACTGAAGGACGAGGAATCAGAGGAGACTGACACCGATGAAGAGGTTACCTACTCAGAAACTCCCATCGATGACCCACTAACTGTTACAAAACCTCTAAGTCCAAAAGCTGATAAAGGTAAAACCCCAGTTGCTGAGCCAGAGGAAGAGGAGAGCTCGGATGAAGAACCACTGGATAAAGACTACAGAAAGAAGTTGAAGAATATCATACTCCAACATGTTGCTCAGGAATTTACCCGTGAACAAACTCGTGGCCCCGGAGGGTCAAGTGGTGGTGCACTATCTACACCAGTTTCTGATGCGGTTAATCAACCCGATAAGGGAACTGGTGCCACCACCCACGAGCAACAACAAAGGAAACTTGAGGACGCTATCAAATATGACTTTGAGGAACCAGAAATGGAGAAATATGAGAAAATGTCTGATGAAGATGCTGAGGTTGCAGCTAAAGATAAAGCAGAAAAGGAAGCTCAATCTCAAGCAGATGAAGAAGCCAGGATTAAGGCTGAAGAAATGGCTAAATCTGGAAAAGATGACGAAGTTGATTATGATGATTTTCTTCTAGATAGTCCAATACGCTCCAAGGAATTAACTTCTGAGCCACCAAAAGACCCTGAGCCTCCTCATGTCTCATCTTCATCAGACTCATCCTCTCATTCATCTCCTCCATCATCCAAAGGCACAACCAGATCCGCATCCAAGTCAGTAAAGAAACCAACCGACTCTTGGATATCCCGGGCTAAAACAAAGATTGTCAAAGCTGTCAAGCAAGTCAGGAAGAAAGACGTAAAGCTTAATCAACTCGCTGACAGAATCAACTTTCTTCAAGACGGGATAAACGAGATGTTGAAAGAAAGGGAGCATATCCAGAAGCTTCTCAAAGGAGATTTCCAAAGGGAAATGGAGAAGACGACAAGAGAATATACTCACAAGTTTCTTCTCGACGTCGTCCCAGGAGTGACAAAAGAGATGTTCACCAGACAACTCTATCCGAATCTCATGCAGTTGGCCAAACAAACAATCAGATCAACCCCCTTAACTGTTACCATCAACCCAACTGAGCCTACAACTTTCTCTGATGCAGAATTGGTTTCCAAGCTTGTAATCCAAATGTCAAAATGATCTGGAACGTTTACTTCTGACGAAGGTAAACTATTTGAAGCATTGCTGGATTACCAACTTAAAACGGGATGCAGAGTGGCAGCTGAAACGGCTAAGCGTCCAAGAGACGATGATGATGCGGATAAAGACAAAGAGCCTAAACGCCCAAAGAAAACTGGTGAATCATCCTCTATGCCACCACCAACCCAAAGGACTCCAACCGAGAGACGATCTCCTCCACATTCTGCTACTGATAAACCTCAGGACTCTGAGTTACCACCTCACACAGAGAAAACCGGTGATCATTTCGAGTACACTGGTGGTGACGATGAAGAGATACCAGAGCCCCAACAACAACCCACCTCTCCCGCCTCAACAAAGAAACCAGAGTCCTCCTCAAGGCCTAAGAAGAAAAAGACAAAGACCAATGTTGTCGCATGGCTAGACGAAGATAACACCGCAAAATATGACTGGTTTTCTACACTTGTTGATACTACTCCCTCACTACCAGAAGGTCAAGAAATGGTAGATGGCCGTACTATGGAGCATGTGAAGCTGATTCAAGAACAGTTTAGAGTGAAGAAGATGACTAAGGCTGAGCTAAAGCAAATTAAAAATGAAGCCTTCCAACTGCTTAAAGACAGCTCAGAAAGTGCAATTGAAGTTGAATACCACCTCGAAAACATTGCACGAGCCATGTCGAACAATATCGATTGGCTCAATCCCGAAGCTAACATCGACTTCACAAGATAAGACAAAGCTCCATACTACACAGACTGGACCAGACCGCTACCAACAATTGGCCGGCCGGATCAACCTCAAATTCCATACCGTTACTTCTTCAACAATGACCTCGAATTTCTTCTACACGGTAGCGATGTTACAAAGAAGTACGCTCTGTCACTCACATTTCCTTTCCCAGCAGCAATCTATTCTAACAATCCAGCCATCGAGGAAGAAGCCTCACATATGTTTGCTGCCAAAGTGGAAAAGTATGACCTTGATGCGATGTATAGGATTCATCATTGGCCTGAACGCCGAAGAATCTTCTACAAAAGCTGCCAGGTTCAAAAATCGAAGAAGGAAGTGTTTAGTGATAAACGGATCATTGCTAGTAAGCATGTTACTCTTTCGTCAAAGTGGGACTACACATTCCTCAAGAACATTGTGGTCAAAAGACAAGACGAAGAGGACTATGACTTCTGTGAAGCAGATTTTTCGAGACTGTCGCTAAATGACATTGAAGATATGTATCTCGCTAAGGTGCAAGGACGAATGCGACATTTCTCCACAACTGTCCAACGCGAATACGTCAAGTCATTACTCATCTACATCAGAAGCATAGTGATCCAAGAACGTGTAGAAGACATACAGCTTGCCGTGGAATCATATCAGATGCGTGTTAACCTCACTAAACCACAGCTAGACCTTCCCGACATAAACCAACTTCCTCAGTACACCCTCATCAGCAAACCATTTGGAGTAGTCTACCGTAGTGAACTACACCGAAATTGCTTAATGGCGTGCAAAGAGCTTCATAAGTTTGGGGATCACACATTAAAGAAAGTCAGGGACGGGTTAGCTTATCGGTTAAAGGCGATACAACAAGGCATTGGGTCACCTAAGAGATGGAATTCGAGGCAGATAAGGGATGTGAAGAAGATCATCAATCACATCGATGAAAGGCTGTTCAGAAGGGATCGGTTTAGAACTTTGGAGAGTTTCGTAAGTGGTTGTCCCAGCATATCTCTCACAGGCTATCAACGTCCAGAACGCACTCCTGTAGTTATTGCTGGACTACCTGATTCTCCTGGTAACCCTTGATTTGTTTCTCTCATATTTGGATGTGTGATTTTTAATCTGACAATGGCTTGTGCACACATAAAAATGTACAACCCGTACTTGTCATGAAAGGACCCTGTGGTACGCTTCAGTGCCACAATCCTTATAAAAGGAGCGAAAGATTCTTACTTTTGAGTAAAACTTATCAAAACTTTCACTTTTCAAAGTTTTGCTCAAAAGGACAAGTACTTCCCCTTATGATTTTCAAAACCTCAAAAGTTAATATCACTTGTTGAGGGGGAGTATTTGCTTAAAAACTTTGTTTACAAAATTGTTCTTCGTGGTAATCTTCCCTCAAAACTCAAAATGGACATATTCGATATCAAATTTCATCAAAAAATAACATTTATATGCCATTTTTAAGGGGGAGAAAAATTATGTGATAAGAAATATGTTGTGAATTGCTAATGAATCGTTGTGCTACAGACTTAACCAATGAATTGATGAGATCTTAAATGTTAGTAACTCGAAAAGACTTGTCCAGGACGGGTAATAATTTCAAGCTAGTTCGCTAGTAATGTAAACGTGTCTCGCAAAGGACTTGTCCGAGTAGAATGTACCATTCAAGAAACTCTTGGTAGACATGAACTTTGACGGGTTTGACAACCTTTCGAGGTTTGTCCACACCTTCAAGGTAGTTATTAGAGCTAGTTGTCACCTAAAAGCTGACAATGTAACTCTTTAACTATGCAACGTAACTGTGTCTCACGGGGGATTGTCTATTTTGAGTTGATCAATTCAAAAGTGCGCGCTCTTCTCTCACCGTGCAGATTTCTGTCAAAATACTTAAGCACGTGTGGAGAGGGAGTATTTCTGCAAATTCTTAAACTCTCAATAGTGGTATTAAATGATTTTACTCATAACCACTTTGAGAGATTTTCATGAAAATGGTTTTATGGCAACATAGGTTAGTCATGGAGTTATAAGGTGACTAAGGTTAGGAATAACCGTCCTATGATCCGCCAGAGTCGGAGGGATCTACCCAAGGACACCACCAATAGTTAGAATTAGAAGTCCTTAGGTTTGATTATAAAAAGAAAAAAAAATGAGAATCGGAGAAAGAAAGAGTTGAAGAATGAAAAAGAAAAGTAAAGAAAAGGGTGAAAAGAAATAGCCCTCCAGATTATTCAACTTAGGGCAGACACCGGGTTCAATTCATATGCTACTGGTTGTCACTTGATGACGCCGGTATTGAAGATCAAAGTCGTCATGGACCCAGTGACGCATGCACTAAACCTTCTTATCCACTAAAGTTTCTCTCAACAGAAGCTTGCTTCATTCTCACAGGGAACCCTACGTAAACTATCGGCTTTCTCTTAGAGATTAATGGTATTGAAGAAGGAGACCCTCTCCCTAGTCTCCGCTCAGGAAAACCAAAGCGCACTATTGAGTCTAGAGCTACGAGATTCATCAAAAGATCTCTTAGGTACACTTGACATTTCATCACTTGTTGTTCATCAATAAGGACGCAAGTGATACGTTATCGAGTCCTACACAGATCTTAGCAATATGTCGAGAACATTTATGAGAGGTTCACAAATGTGATCCTCAGTGATTGAATGGAAACTCCTGCCAGGGTCAACATCTAACAGCCCTGACAGCAGGTCACTTTGGTAACTCCTTGTGAGTTACGCTTAGTGTGTCTCAAACGGTCTACAGTCGTGGGGTGATGATTCGGTGTACCTCAGCGACTCACCTGAACTGTAGGTGTACTTCGGTACATCGCGTTATCTCACTTGTGTGAATCCAGTTCAGGAACAGCCTTTGTGAGAATTAGAGTTGTGTTTTCATACTATGCTGTTAACACTCTCGAAGTTCAAACTTGTAAGCGCTGGATTATTTCTAACCCATGTTTTATGTTTTCTTCTTATGGATGCTTGCGGGTGGAAAAGATCGTGCAGATTCTCCACATGCTCATACCTACAACATCACTAATTGAAGTTCTCTCAAAAGACAACACAAAGTCAGAATGATTCTTCGTTAAAGTCAAAGAATCTACAAAGTTTAAAGACTAAGAGAACTACATCAGTACTAAAATCCAACGTTAAAGAGCGTGTGAGCATGTTAGAGAAAGACGTGGAGACACTGGAGCAACGATGCGGACCTGATGCAGACAACCACAACATACTATCACTTCCATCACAAAGAACCAAGATCAAAGAACAAAGAAAATGATGACGTCAAAGCAGAATACTTCAAAGGAAACAATTTCCCTACATTTGGGGAGATTGTTCGAATCAAGGCACTTATTCTCACAAGAAAGAAGAATGTCAGAAGACGTCAAAGCTACTATTACATCAGCACCTACAACGCTTAAAGATCAAATCATCAATCACTAACACTTAGGGGGAGATTGTTGGAATCACTCCTAAACTAGAATTCAAGTGTTAGTAATTAATATGTAATAGTTAGCTTAATTATGGCTTTTATGTTAGTAATCAAGGCTAGGCTCATGTAGAAAGCCCATGAGCCTATGCCAAAGCCCAATAAAGGAAAGGAAGAGAACTTGCATGTTGCCCTAGTTCCTTCCTATAAATACCTTGTAAACTCCCATTTGGGAGTTGGTTGTTCACTTGCTCTCAAATCCTACGCATAACCTTTCTATTTCATTCGTGTGTTTGTGTCTTGTGTTTAACCGATCACTCTCTTATCGTATTTCTTTATATTGATGCTTGTGTTACTAATATGGGAACCTAACACCTGTGTACTTTTTATTGGGTCCCGATGTACTTTTGATGTGCTTAACTTGTGCCCTAGGGCACAAGTTAGAAAAACCCATATATAATGGCAATAATAACAAAACCTTCATTTAAAGTTAAAAAGTTTAGAAGCTACATATTTGTGTCTTTAAAAACTATGACCTCACTATTATAGGTTTATGATGCTAGGTTTCTACTTTTTAGTCCTCCTATTTATATTACATGATCGTTTCTAAAGGATTTTACTTTTTAAGATTTTCAAATAATATATCATTGTTTAAATTGACTTAAGTTACAAAATTGTGTAACAAAGATTAACGAATATATATTGTGTGGAAAAATAAAATAAAAGAACCCAATATTTAGAAAAAGGCTTAGAATTTTTTAAAAAATTTGTATTTACCAAAACATTTCACGATAAAAAAGATGTTGTGAAATAGACAACCACCATCATTAGAATCTTGGTACAACTACAAATTTCATACATTCAATGTTGTGAAATAGACAATCACCATCATTAGAATCTTGGTATAACTACAAATTTCATACATTCTTATAAGACTAAAATACACCGTTGGTCTCTAAACTTGTCCAAAAACATCGCATGGAACCATAACAAGGATTTTTCGTCTCTAGTAGTTCAAAGAATGAGTTTTTTAAGCTAAACTGGTCCCTTGACCTGTAATAACCAGGTCAATGTCCTGTTATATTCCATGAAATCTCGTTATCTATTTTGGTTGAGGGTATAATCATCTTTTAACCTTAATGTACTATGTAGCAGACGTGTAATCCAATTTTCCACCATAATGTATGATATAACTAAGTTGTAAACTCATTGCTCATCTCCAAACTTGTTTTTGAAGCCTACCCAAAAAACCCTAATGCAATGTCAGTCATGAAATCTAATAATCTAATAAGAAAATAACAAGCACCAACCTTGGATTTACTATATGGCAAATCAGAGAACCTCCTTTCTTTGATGACCATGAAATTGAGGAAAACTCTGCAATTAGGAGATATGATAAAGGACAAACCAATTGTTACTACTTCGTTAAGCCTGGTAGTACATTAGATGATGGATTGTTTAGTTTTCGTGAAGCTGCTAATCTTGAGTTGTTGAAAGACCTTGTCAAAGAACATAAGTTAATAGATGTTTATGTTGAAATAGGTAGACAATATTAGAGTTGTCTGAAATGTCCCCACAATCCATTAAGACTATTTTTTTGGAGATGGATGAACATAGTAGAAACATTGCTAGTGCTGTTATTCAATTGTGTTATACACGATTGGTTTTAGATGAACTTGATAATGAGCCTGAATTAGATCCTTTTATGCAACTAACACAAGTACATATGGACCTCAATTATATTAGTGAATCTGGCAATTTACCAAACATTGAGCCTGTATTTTCCACCCTAGACAATCATTTGCCAACCAACATGTTGATAACAGTGATCGTGCTTTAGTAATTATGGATGAGGACAATAATATTAAGGAGCCTGATAATTTTGAGGTTAATCTGTTCCGAGTGACTCAGGGGAAGCAGTTAGAGAAATTAGGAAGAGCACTAGTTGATGGCAATAATAGTTTTGAGGAGCCTGATGTTGATGTAACTCTGTTCCATTTGACTCAGGATAAGAATTTAGGTGAAGTAGAAAGCGCACCTGTTGATGGCAATAACATGGAAGAGGATCTTGTTGTTGATGTTACTCTGTTCCAAGTGAGTGAGACTAGTGAGTTAGGCAATGTAAGTGATGAATCAATTCAAGCAAATGAAGTGAATAGTTTTTAGGAGAATGATTTACAACTTGATTTGGTCCAAGGGAGTCAAAGTACTGAGTTAGGTAAAGCAGGAACATCGAATAATATAAGTGATTACATGCAAAATAAAAATGTGTTACTTCTGATGGATGATGATGCCTTTTACACTCATTATGTTTCTGAATCAGAGGTAGGTAAGTCTGATGTGCCAAGGATTATGACAGAGTTTGCATCTGGAGTGTATACCACATTCTTCTACTATGGTCAAGACTTTCCTACTGTAGTAGATGTCAAACAGAAGGCCTAACTTTCCTAATCGCCGATTAATCGTAAATCGGCCAAGTACCTTGTCGATTTTTGAAAATCGGTCAAAAAATCGGCCTAGGAAAAAAATCGACAATAAGCAGTCAAAAATTCGGCCGAATCGGTCAAAAATCGGCTGAATCGGTCAAAAATCGGCCGAATCAGTAAAAAATCGACCGAATCAGGCAAATCGGTCATTTTAAAAAAAATAATAATTTAGGCATTCTACTTAATTTGGGGATCGTATATTTCATTTATAACGCACAATGGGCATCATAATCAGAATTTGAGCCTTTTATTGAGGTTTGGAAACATAGCAGGCTTGGAATCGGTTAAGATTTTTAGTTTGGTCTCAAAAAATACCAAAACATTGCAGGAAATGCCAATCCAGTTAATCACCGATTAATCCCGACTTGACCGATTACTCGCTGCAGGGTGGTCGACCGCCCGACTACCGATTCGCGATTTTTGCAACATTGTAAGAGAGCATTCAATAGAAACTAGAAGGGAGTTGATTTTTATGAAGAATGAAAAAAAAGAATAAGGGTCAAATGTAGGGGTTGTGTTCCACTTACAGGCCCAAGTGATGGTCCTGGACTGGGTATAGGCCCAACTAGAGGTCCATTAACCAGAATGGGTATAAATGCATTGATTTCAGGAAAAAATGAGCCTTCTCAAATACTCTGCCCATGGCTATTGTTTGTTGGCAGGCATGGTAAGACAGGTCCATGGATAGTCAGAAAATATAATGAGCAACACCCATGTTTGCAATCAAGGGCACTCTGAGGTTTTGACCTTAACTTTATCTCAAAGCAAATTACAGTACAAATTGAAACAGATCCACGGGGTTCCAGTCAAGTCTGTTCATAATCAACTTACCAACCAATTTAAGCTTGAAGTGTCAATGCAGAAGTTTTAAGGGCCAAAAAATTAGCAGTAAGAGGCATTAGGGGTGAATTCAAACTACAATTTACCATGTTGAGAGATTATGTTCAAGAGTTGTAGAAGAAAAACCCTAATACAACAATATTGATGAATGTGGAATGACCTGCAGATGAGGCTCTTCCAACAAGAGAATTCAAGAGAATGTATGTTTATTTAGGTGCATTGAAGGAAGGATTTAAAGCCTGTCAGAGATTGTTGTTGGGGCTGGATTCTTTTCCTATTGATGGTCCTTTAAAGGGTCAACTGCTAACAGCTGTGGGAATTGATAGCAACAATGGTATATACCCATTAGCTTATGCATTTACATAATTAGAAAAGATAGGATCATGGACTTGGTTTCTTCATTGTTTATCCGATGATATAGCACTTGAGCCAAACTCAATAATCACTTTTATTAGTGACATGCAAAAGGTACTCCCTTAACCTGGTCATGAATTAAAGTCCCTATGTTTTGAAACAGACAGTAAATATATCTGATTTTGTGTAGGATATCAGTGTAGCTTTAAGAGATGTTTTTCCAGATGTAGAACACAGATTTTGTATTAGAAGCATTTCATGAGAAAATGAAACTTCAATGGAAAGGTAGGGCCTTCAAAGACCATCTGTGGAAATGTGCAACAACCTCAACTGTTGTACAGTTTGAGAAAGCTATGGCTGCTTTCAAGATATTTAATCAACCTGCCAATGTTGGTTAAGTAAGATACCACCAATCCATTGGTCAAGGTCACATTTTTCATGTAAGTCATCTATCTGTTTCAGTTAATTGGTATTTGTTAGTGCACTATGAAAAGTTATAATTAATACATCTTTATTTGTATTCTTTAGGGAGACCTCATTCTGATGTGTTACTTCATAACATGTGTCAAGTGTTTCATGACAAAATAATTGAGGGTATAAACAAACCAATTATTACAGCCTTAGAGTACATCAGGGAATACTGTATGAAGAGGATAATGCATGTTGTGATGGTGATTAAGAAGAGTAATGGGCCACTAAAACCAACTGCACAACACATGCTAGATGGTATTAAGAAAGAGAAGAGACTATAGGAACCCCGATTGATATAATGGAGAATGAGGTGGAAACTCCAAGCCCACAAGCCCTACCATCACTTGAGTAGAACACAACCCCTATAACTTACCCGGAAGAAGTAGAAGAGACTATAGGAACCCCGATTGATATAGAACCTTTGGACCAAATGGCACTAGAGAATGTAGGTTTAGATGCTTGTTGTTATGACCTCTCTCTTAGTCCTAGGGAAGTTCCTAATTTTGATGAACCGAAGCCTCAACCAAAAACCTGACCCAATTTTTCGTCTTTAGATGTGAATCTAGGAATTGAATTAGGCCCCAATCCACCCATCAAAATAAATAGTCCGGGTAGTTGCTTGATAAAGGTAGTGGACTATAGGCCATGTAGAGTGGAAACTAATATAGGAGTAACCCATGACCTTACACACTTACATCACCCATTCATAGTTGATAACAAAAAACATTATGGGTTTAAACCGGGTTTATTAGGTCAAGATGGATCCTTAACTAAGAATCTCTTGAAGTTGATAGAAGATGATCCATTTCTAGGAGAAAGACTTGATTCACCCGCTACAACCATAGAATTAGGCAAGGTTATAATGAATGGAGCACACCCCTTTGAGCATATAAATCACCCATCACCCTCACCTCACGTAGCAAATTTCCACCCTAAGGGTGTGTGTCGCTACTATCACCTGCACTTAAGCTTAAGTGTAGAAAAAACTTCCCCTTTATCCGTTAAATAAGGGTAGAGTCAAGCTCGTGACTCGAACAAAAACAAGCGCTTCTTGGGAGGCAACCCATGTGTATTTGTTTTTTGTCATATATCTTTTCATTATTGTATGTTCTCATGTTTGAATTTGTAAAAATGCTTTATTTTGTCTTTAACCTCGTCTTAATTACATATAAATGTATTTTACAAAAAAGATAAGTGTAGGGAGGATTACACATGTTTTTAAAATAACGTGAACATAAGAATTACAATTAGTGAAATTGATATATATGTGTGTTTGTTAGAGTCAAATGCTTGTATCGAGTCATAATGGATGTTTTGCAGGAATTTTTCTAGATTCTAAAGATATAATTTTTCAAGAATTTTTCCAGAAAAATGCAGCAGACCAGTTTCTGTCAGGATAACATGACGGCGTCAGGAGGAGCAGAAACAACTTATCTTATTTTCTCTCGTTTTCTGTGCTAGCTATAAATTTTTGAAATTTCTCAGGTCTTAATTTTCCAGAAAACCTGTAAACATTCATTCCACAAGCATTATATCCTAGTATAGTTGAGTCATATATAGTTTTACCGCTGATTTTACGTGAAGGTTTCGTCTGTTTTCTTAAGTGTGCAGGTTTTATTTATCAAGAAGAAACATAAGATTGGATGAAGCTTTTCACGCATATATTCTTCTTGAAGAAGAATTTAACCACTACTTCACACGGATCCTGCCGAGCTAATCAGTGGAGTATTAGTTTCTTTCGCTTTTAATTACCTTCCATTATCATAACTTTGATACTTTCGGGGAACATTGGGGACAATAGTTTAAGTGTAGGGAGGGAAAATAAAACGGGAACTTTGAAACTATGCTTACCCTTGATTATTTGTCTTGTCCAATTTCATTTGTGTAATAAACCATGAGAAATATCGGTTAGGGTAATTTTGGCACCAAATTTAAATTTTTTCATGACATGTAGGAGTGGGCCATTAGTCTTAATAAAACGTCTCATGGATAGAAAGTTATATGACTAGCACAAAACCCTTTACCACTCAAATACCACCCTAAAAATGTGAGGTTCGCCCCTAGATTTGTAGGAATTAAAGCATTCACCTTTAATGATTCGAGAGTGTACCAATAGTATAATAGATTCTAGAGCTTATTTTGTGATGCATTCCGAGATTGCTAGTGAGACTACACTTGTGTAGTTAGGAATAACTAAATGATAAGAGGCATTAGGATAACCCTTGTTTGATACCCGTATTATAATTACTTCTTCCACATCGGTTGAGTAATTCCCCCACACCCTTGCGTTGTACTCATATTTAGTACACGATACCCCTAGTTAACCCCTCAGAGCCTATGCTTTTCGCGGTTCTCGTGATGTTTTGGTTTTCTGGAATATCAATGAAGATCATTGTTTACAATCCACCCCCAAATGTACACCCAAATCGCCTTAGCCTACCTTGTATGCACTCAATTTTAGTGCATTATTGTTATCATACTAAATCCTTAGTTCAATTATCTAGTTGCTTGCATAAGTGGCTAAGTCAAGTCATATCCTTTGTACACAGTTTTGGGACGATTGGGACTCATGGGAAAAGTTAAATTTTATGGAGTGATGGGAATGAACGTTAAATTCAAATTCCTTTTATTTACATAATATTGTACTCCAAGTGTTTTGATCTTTTCAATTCGGGTCAAATTAGTGTTAGAGTAATAAAAACTCAAGTGTAGGGATATGCCTATAAATCCCTTATATTTTGATGTTATCATAGAGGATGGTAGAGTAAAAGTGTATAAAAAAAAAAAAAAAAAAAAAAAAAAAAAAACATACGGGCTACCATCCTACATCTATCTTTAAATTTATGTATGTTTGTTTCAAAGTTATCTAGAGTTTAGAGCGTCGAGTCTTGGCTTAGCAACGCCATTCTTCTCATGCTTGTAACATAAAGATTTTTGACTTGCCACCACTAAATCGCCTATCCAACCAAACCCTTTGTTTCCCTACCGTAAGTCTAACATTACAACCCTTTAAAAGACCTCTTAGATAGTTTCTCCTAGGTGCTTACGCCAAAGCGATGGAGGTTTGATCTAGTCTCAAGCCTATGGTAATCTATGTACTAGGACCGGTTAATGAGTGTTTATCTTCCATTTCCAATTTGATATATTTCATATACACCCGAGAGATTAGAGTATCCAAAAACCACTTGTGAGGTGCTAGTATGTAATTTCCGTGCTTGTTATGACTTTTGCAGGGCTTATACTTGTTGTGAATTGTTCTAAACCAATGCTTCATGCCCCCTAACTTATAAATTAATTGGCCAAAAGCACATTTGCTTGAGGACAAGCAAATATCAAGTGTAGGGATATTTGATAAGGATTTAAAAGGTACACTTTTGAGGGGTCATTTAAGCCCTTAATCGACCACTTTTATATCCGTTACTGCTTAATTTCGTTCCTTTTAACTTTTTAGGTCTCTTGAAGGCAAAATGCTGAAATGATGCTTATTCGGATGAAAAAGCGTGAATATGTGAAGAAAATGGCTAAAGTCAAGATCAAGACACTCAAGCTGTTGGAAACGCACCCACGGCGTCACAAATAAAAGGCGACGCCTTCCCTCTAACTGTGACGGCTCAGAAGTGAAATTGCTATTTTGTACCTGACGGCGTCAGGCTTTAAAGAGTAGGGCGTCACAACTCAGACGGCCTAGATCCAGATTCAGACGGTGTCAGAAGATGAAGCCGACGACGTCACAACCCCAACGTGACGCCATCACAAAGTTGACTTGGCCAAGACGAAACCCTAATGGTGGCGATCCGACGGGGTCACAATTAAAGAGTGACGCCGTCGCAGTTGTAACTCTATATATAGAAATCGAATTTTTAGACTTTTAGGGAGGTAGAATTGTGGAGTAAAACCTAAAAACGATTTTTGGTTGTCTTGGGCAATATCTTAGGGTTCTCATACCTTATTGTACATCAACATAAGTAATCTACTTCATTGATTTCATTATATCTTCGATTGTATGTGTGTATGCTTGCATGTTGATAACATCAAATAGACCTGAATATTAAGTGTCAATTTCCCCCGATAATGCTTGTAATTTATATCATTTATATGGATTTACGCTTGTTTTCCATTGTTTTCCACTTTCAGGTAAATTACGTGCATTGGAGCTAATGAGATGCGGAATTGGAGAAATATCAAAGATTTATCATAGTACGCTAACCTTGAAGAAGTTACGGCATAACTCATCTCTCACATTACGCCGTAACTAAAGCGTGACTCAGAAAACCAACTCATCAGAAGGTTACGGCGTAACTCTCCCCAAAGACTACGACGTAATTATATTAGGTCAAATGAGGTTCCACGCCGCTGATAACTACGCCGTAACTATTTCATCAACTACGGCGTAACCAAGTAATATTGAAGATACGACGTAACCACTCATAAGGTTACACCGTAACCAACAGATCTAGTGCAAATTACGAAGAAATTGAAGATTACGGCGTAACTCTTATATTAGTTACGCCGTAATCCAGATCTCGCCTATAAATACCCCACGATTTTCAGCATTTTAAAGCATCCCATTCCACACACCACAACCAAAGAACGTGGGAAGAAGCCAAAGGCAGGTCTAGAGGAGCATACGGAGCTGTCTCCAAGGGAGAAATCACTCCCCTACGATAAGCATTAGCATTTTATCTTTTCTTTACTTTCGATTCATGTATTTCGTAGCTTTGAATATTGAATTGATTTGTATGGTTAATATGAGCGGCTAAGCACCTCTTGGTGCTGGCCTGGTTATGATTCCTTAATTGTTTTTTTTGCGTTTACATTACTTCCGTATAATTATTTCTAAGTGTATGCATGCATAGTTTATTGATATCTACCCTTGTTTCGGTAGTTTTGAATGGCGGTAGAGGCTAGTTGCTTAGGAGATATGACCAACTGACCCTAAGTGAGTAAACTGAGACGGGAAGGGTAAGATATGACCAACTAACGACCCTTTCTACTTGTGCGATTTGACCAACTGATCACCTACCGTTTGTATGAACTTAAGAACTAGGGGGTGAGTGTTTAAGTTGCTAACGCCCGGGCAGTCACTATTATAAATCTCGCATGTAGCGGTACTTAATGACTTGGCTTAGGGGACCAGGAACAACTGGACTTATGAAGGGACACCTGACTTCTCCAGTGGTGGCATCTTTGCTGATAGGTTATGGAGAATTGACCAAATGTTGTCCTCTCGAATTTGACCCCACCTGAAGTAATTGGAAGTAAGTAGACATAGACATTACTAGCTAGGAGGATTAACTAGCTTAGCACCACTCTCCTCTATTGATTAAACCTTTGCCTTTTATCTGCTTTTATCTGCTTTACTAGTTAATTAATTAATTCCTTATCGAAATCATTATTAAAATCTGTGACACCTAGACTTAGTAATAATCCAACACACATAGCTCTTGGGACGACCTTGGTTTTACCGAATACTACACTACACACGACCGGGTACACTGCCCGTTAGTGCATTAGGGTAGACCATAGGTATAACGAGACTATATAAATATTAAAACCTGGTTAGTAAAACCTGCATCACATGTTTACCATGTCCGGCTAATTTACTTGTGTGTTTGCTTAGATCTATGAAACCTAGTTATTGAATATTGTTTGGTTGTCTCTTATCTTAATTGTAATTGGCTTAGGATTGCAATAGGCCATCGTTGTGCTTTTAATTCTTGAGTATTCTTTGTGAACATTAGTTTATAATTGCCTAGAGTTATTGTAGGCTAAAAATCCAAAGATAACCTTAGAGTTAGTTTATAAATCCTAGAGATTTTGTAGGCAATAACCTTAAGGTATCCTCAAAGAGTTAGGGAAAAAAGCATACCCTACGACCTTAGAAGACACAACGCGTTAAGAATAAGGACGTGACAATTCAACCATCAATAAAAGATAACTAGGGAGTAATAGTATCTAGGTAGACACATTTTTAATCATCATACGAGCACACATCAATTAGACATAGACTACTCCTTAGCTTAGTTAATTAGACTAGTTAATAGTAGAGTAATCGGTAGAAATACCACCCCCAAATCCAATACCCCGAGATTCGTACCTTTCAATTTTCTAAAAAATATAAAAAAGATAAAAAAATAATCTTCCTCAATCCCAACCTTAGCGTAGTAATTTCTCACTAGCATTCCTATTCCCCTAGAGAACGATATCAATCCCGAGGCTTACCCTAATACTACACTACAACGATTAGGTTCACTGCCTAGGTGGTTAAAAAACTTGCTCGAAGAAAAGGAAGTTTCCTTTGACCCCGAACGCGCGTTGTACGCGTATCAGTTAACTAGGGGTATCGTGTACTAAAGATGAGTACATCGCAAGGGTGTGGGGAAAATTACTCAACCGATGTGGAAGAAGTATATAAATTACAGGTTTCAAACAAGGGTTATCCTAATGCCTCTTATCATTTAGTTAATCCTAACTACATGAATGTAGTCTCACTAGCGATCTTTGAATGCATCACAAAACAAGTTTTAGAATCTATTATACTACCGGTACACTCACTAAGCATTAAAGATGAATGCTTTTATTCCTAAAGATTTAGGAGCGAACCTCACATACTTAGGGTGGAATTTGAGTGGTAAACGGTTTTTGTGCTAGTCATATAATTCCTATCCATGAGACGCTTTATTAAGACTAAAGTTTAGCTCGTAAATGTCATGAAATTTTTTTAATTTGGTGCTAAAATTACCCTAACAAATATTTCTCCTAGTTTATTACACAAATTACCAAGGACAAGACAAATAATAAAGTGAGTGAATAGTTTCTAAGTTCGCATTTTATTCTCCCTCCCTACACTTAAACTGAACATTGTCTCCAATGTTCCCTGAAAGTATCAAAGTTATGATAAAGGAAGGTAAGTTAAAAGAGAAAGAAACTAGTACTCCCATGATTAGCTCAGTAGGATATGTATGAAGTTGCGGTTAAATCCTCCTCCAAGAAGAATGAATAAGTACTAAGTGCTTCTTCCAATATGTATTTCTTCTTCTTATCCAATATAACCTACACACTTATAAGAAATCGAAACGAAACCTCACGTAAAATCGGCGGTAAAACTATATATGAAATAAAACTAAACTAGAAAGCGAGTAAGATATAATGCTTGTGGAATGGATGTTTGCAGTTTTTCTAGAAAATTAAGTATTGGGAATTTCCAAAAATTACAAGTTACACAGAAAACGAAATTGATATTCTGTTTCCACATTGCCTGACATCTTCAAGTGTTAATCCTGACGCCGTCAGGTTGTCCTGACAAAAAGTGGTCTTTCTGGAAAAATTACCTCATTAAAACCTGGAAAAATTCCTGCAAAACATCTATTATGATTCGATACAAGCATTTGACTCTAACAAACACACAAATATATACATTTCAATTATTGTTAATCTCATGTTTATGTTCTTGAAAACATATGTCATCTTCCCTACACTTACGTTTTTGTAAAATACCTTTATATGAAATTATGACGAGGTTAAAAACAAAATAAAGCATTTTCACAAAGTCTAACATAAGAATAAACAACAACGAAAAAGATATATCAACACACAAACAAAATTGAAAAACACAACAAGCAAACAATTAAGCATGGGTTGCATCCCACGAAGCGCTTTTCTTTATTTATGAGTCTTGTAGCTAGAATCGAAGTCATGCTCCTACGTACTTAGGTGAGTGAGTTTATCCTCAAGGATATCGGCGGGATCAAACTTATCTTTTAGTTTTCTCTTAGTACGCTTAGTCCGGTATGCCTTTTCAAACTTCTCACCATTGGGATCATAGATTGTCATCCTAATGTGCCACTCTCCATTCCCATCACTAGGTGGCCTATCCCAATTCCAATTGTACTTAGGCTTTTTACTTTCAACTTTCCACCAATTCATGCAAAGATTAACGGGCAAGGTTCCTAGGAATTCGGTCATCTTCCTAAACACTAAAGTATCCTCGAATGGGTTCACTTAAATGTCCCTAGCCAATTGTTGTTCTTGGAAAGTTGAGTTACTCACGTAGGTCTCTTATAGATAGAAAGGTCGTTGAGGGCCTACAAAGTCTCTATTGGTCCAAGGTCCATATCTAGATGGTCTCCTATCCAACATGATCACATGAGGTATTTGTTCATCCTCATTATAATATGAATGCTTCTTGACATCATAAATTGACCTAGCACTCCCTTCTCCTACCACTATCTTAGACATTTTAGAATCGATTATGGCACTAGCGGCAGCTAAGAATCCACTTCCAACTAACAATGGGCATGTAGTGTCCCTATTCATGTCTAGCACATGGAAATCCACCAAAAGAGTTAATCGATCTACATGTACTACCATGTCTTTCATTATTCCTACTGGATACGCAACACTACCATCCGCTAAACCTATGATCATTTCCGTTGGTTCTATCTTACCTAGGTTAAGGCTTTTATGGAGGGACAACGGAAGAAGGTTGATGCTTGACCCTAGATTGGCTAATGTGTCGAAATCTTTGGAATTTCCAATGCTACATAGAAGAATGAATAGCCCGGGATCATCTAACTTCTTAAGTAATTTTTTTTGAAAAAACGTGGATCCACGATATCCTAGCTTTAGTCCTTGCTCATATTTATCTTTCAAAGCATTATAGTAGGGCGCATGAGTCAAGACTTCAAGAACCGGTTTTTCTTGGTAAAGCTCCTTAAATTTCCCTTCTAGAGTAGGTTTAGGTTCTTGATTGGTGTTTCAAGAGTTGGATGTACCGTCAACTTGGGTTTTTGGTCTTTTAAAATGGTTTGTTTGAAACACGTATTGATGGTGTTCACCGAATGGACTTGTGGGTGCGAGGGGCATGGATATGCACTCTCCCTTGGTGAGCAAGAACATGGAGTCGATGAAATCGAATTCACGTTTGGGTTCTTGATAGTGTCACTTGGGAGTGCTCCTACATCCCGGTCATTGAAGGCTTTTAAGAGAGTGTCGAGCTTGTTTGTCATCTTGATTTGCCGTTGCTTGAAATCGGCTTCAAGCTTAGTCAATCGAGCTTCTTGAGATGACATGAACTTGGATACCATTCCCTCAAGATTAGTGAAAGTTCCGGTGTTTGGAGGGTTATTGTAAGAGGTATGGCTTGGTTGGGACCTATTAGGTGGACTAGAGGAGTTGTTTTGGGGCGGGTTTGAGCTTTGGCTCCACCTAAGGTTAGGGTGATTTCTCTACGAGGGGTTGTAGGAATTTCCTAGAATTGTTTTGCTCGGGCTGGAAAGTGTACCACTTCTCTCCTGCTTCGTCGGTACGCGTGGAGGTGTAGTCCGCAAAAGCTTGTTTGGGGAATTTTGTTCAATCACGAGTGTCATGGGGACCACTACATAATTCACAAGGTAAAGTGATTTTGTTCACTTGGCGTGAAGGTTTAGGAGCTTCGTAGGAACTCATTAGGAATTTGACTTGATCTTCAAGTTCGAGCATCCACGATTGGAAGGTTTTGAGTCAATGGGAGGCAAGGAGATTGCCTTTACGGTTTTGAGCAACTCACGGGGGTTATTCCAACATTCGTTGTCATAGATGGCAATCCTCTATTGTACCCCACGACTCTTCCGCGGTAAGTTCACTAATCTTACCACCGGCCGCTTGATCGATGGTTTGCCTAGTGGAGAGATAGACATGATCGTAAAAGATTTGGACTTGAAGCCAAAGATCAATGCCGTGATGAGGGAATTTATGGATTAAGTCCTTGAATTGAGTCCACGCCTCGTAGAGAGTTTCGCCTTGACATTGTTGGAACATCAAGATGTCATTCCTTAGCTTGGTAGTTCTCCCCGGTGGCAAAATTTGGGCGAGAAAATGAGTGGTGAGATCATCCCAATTTGAGATGGATCCTGCGGGAAGTCGCTCAAGCCAATTACTATCTTGGTCCCGTAAAGAGAATTGGAAGAGACGCAAGCACATGGTCTCCCGTGTGGTAGCATCAAGGTAAATGGAGTCAACGATTTTTAAGAAATCCTTGAGATGCTGATTAGGATCTTCAGAATGAAGTCCATAAAATGCACATCCGTTTTGCACCAACCGGGTGGTTTCGGATCGCATGGCCATAGTTTGAGCTTGAAGTGGGAGCTCAATGGTGTTCCTATAGCCTTGATGGCTCGGTCTAGAGTATTTCCTAATAGTACGGCCTCTTGGCGGGTCGTGTGGTGGTTGATTGAGTGGAAGTGATTGATGTGGTGGTGGATCGTTGTTGGGTGGGTTATCACCTTCCATGATGAAAATTGATGAAGCTACGAAAAAAGGGGGATAGACTAAAAGGAAGCTAAGAAAAAGAGTAAAAAAGCTCACTTGATTGGAATCAAGCGAGTAGACTTAAACTAGATAGAAATCTAACTAGCTATTCTATTCCCCGGCAGTGGTGCCAAAAACTTGATAGTGTGGGTTCGGGGTCGAGAAGACTTCCTTTTCTATGAGCAAGTTTTTCAACCCTTTAGGCAGTGTACCTAATCATTGTAGTGTAGTATGTGGTAAGCCCAGGGGATTGATTCGTTCTCTAAGGGAATAGAGATGCTAGAAAAAGATGTATGACGGGAGATTCTTTTTAGTCTTTTTATGTTTTTTAGAAAGCAAGGTAAATATCTCGGGGTATAGGAGTGGGGGTGGTACTTCTACCGAATTTAACTAATTTTTATAACTACTTACTAATTAACTAATTAACTATGGATAGATTATGCTAATTGTAGATGTGCTCGTATAATGATTAAAAATGTGTTTACTTAGATGTTCTTACTCCCTAGTTATCTCTTATTGGTCAGTGGAATTGTCACATCCTCATCTTAATTGGTGCGTTGTATTCCGTTTGGTCATAAGGGGGTGCCTCATTCCCTAGTTCTATGAATTGTA
This sequence comes from Chrysanthemum seticuspe, assembly GCA_019973895.1. Lineage (NCBI taxonomy): Eukaryota > Viridiplantae > Streptophyta > Magnoliopsida > Asterales > Asteraceae > Chrysanthemum > Chrysanthemum seticuspe. The sequence goes on from BPTQ01000009.1 coordinate 309,045,166, forward strand.
ACTCTCCTCTAGACTATCCGGGATCGGCAAGTACAATAGTATCTACCCCGAATACTCTACTATCCTTAAGCTACAACTCACGCAATAAACATAACAAATGGCCTAGATGCACTCCTAAGCTTTTTTGATATTTAGGACGTTCAAGCTCGCAATAATTAAAGAAGAAGCCAGTTTTCCTTACTCTAGCGTCTACCAATTAAGACAAGAGACAACCTAACAATAATTAACAACTAGGTTTCATAGATCTAAGCAAACACAAGGATAATTTAGTTACTCATAGTAAACTAGCAAGCATACACACATACAATTGAACATGGGGTAGACATAATGATAATATGGATTAACAAACATATCTTATGATGTAAAATAAGGTATGGAACCCTAGAATATTGTCCAAGTCGGACTACAACTGAATTAGGGTTTGCCCTCCAAAGTTCTACCTCCTTTAAAATAGAAAAATCGAATTCTATATATAGATTTACAAATGCGACGGCTTCACCTTTTGCTAGTAAATCCTTATCAATTAACCATCTGCCCTAATACATTAAAGCTAAACAGTTAACCTAGTGCATAAACAATCAAGAACAATATCCAACTGAGCAACATGTAAATCTTCCACTTCCACACATCACATTGAGCTGCTTCTAATCTTTCCTCAAGCTCATTTCTCCCTCTCAAAAGGCCATGTATGATTATTCTTGAACGAGCACACATTTCCGAATCATACCATCGTATCCACTGACAAGAAGACCCTTGATCATGAATATGGCAAGTTATTAAACAACCACCATTGTTACAATGTAGTTTGATACTAGCGAAAACAAAATAATACAATATATCTCAAAACACACTTACTTCAACATGACAACCAAAAAATCTACGCCCCGGGTTGGCAGAGGTCCACGAAGTGCGAATTATAGTTTGCTTACCACACCAGCAACGTACCATGTTGAAAGGATTATTGTTTTGTAGAAGAAAGTTTTTGTAGGATAGTTTAGGGACAATAACTGAAGACAAATTTGTGTTACACAGACATATAGCAACTACAAACACTGTACAACGGTTTGTATAAAGTAAGATACAGTAAAAGACGCTTTTTCCCTCAACAACAAAACATTGATCTGGGGCATTACAGGTCAAGGGACCAGTTTAGCCTCAAAAACCTATACTTTGGACTACTGACGACGAAAAATCCATGTTATAGTTCCATGCGATATTTTTGGACAAGTTTAGGGACCAACAGTGTATTTTAGTCTTCTTATAATGTGGTAACAAAATAGTTTCATTGACGCTTATGTACAAATACGTTTTCATATAAGTTAATACCCCTTAAACCATCATTTACTTAAAGTATCAGCTGCAGTGACTTAAGGCAAACTGACACATGTGCGTCACATCAAATTTTTTCCTTTTTTTAATTACATCTCATGCACACAACCAAAAGCACCCCTAGTAACATAAGCCAAGAACCCACTTTTGGGACCCACATTTTTTTTTCTTTTTCGTATTTTCAAACCAACTAATTTTTTAATTATTAAAAAAAGAAAAATACAATGCGGAAATTAAAAAAAGATACACGAAATTTAAAAAAGAATACGAAAAAATAACGTAGACGACTAATTGCGGTTCATTCTATATTTTGCTTGGAATTTTTGTTTTTGCATGTTGATGATGAAGGCATCTTCTCCTGGTAACCCTGCAGTGCTAGTGCCCCCTGAGAAACTTCATTCCTTCTAACTTCATTATTGTCTTTTCCTTCTCTTTAGTCATCGTGTACATATCTTGAGCGACATCGCATTTAAGTCTAAATTCATTTATAAAGTCTCCGAAAACTCTTACGGGTTACACCCGTTGTGCCCGACGTGGTCACTGATTTTGTTTTTTTTGACGCACGTTGTTTGCCGGGGGGAATTGGTCTCGGATAATCTCTAAATAGCTCGGTATGTCTGGTGACATCAACTAGATCAACGAGTTCAACCGCATCCCACTTGGGGTATTTCTCAAGATATCCCATGGTATGTCTTGGGTAAACTTTCCTCCTTTTGTCTCGTCTCTATACGAACTCATAGCCCGGTTCAAAAGATCAATCTCGTTTTCACCACTTGTAGTCAAACGTCTTAAACATTTGTCGATACAACTGAAATTTTGGCAGTTACAGTTCAACATAAACTTCCCCGTAATCATATCATTGGTACATTTGGTGTGAGAAGATGTGTTTAAATTAATAAGAATCTTGCCCCAAAAACATTGGTCGTCTTGGTCATTTCCGGCTTGGCTATCATCGGAAACCGCAACATAACACATCGCTAATAACTCTTCCTCTTCGGCATCCAACGAGTGACGAGCTTTTCGAGATTTGTGGTGGTTCTAGTGGCGGGTCTTTTGCTTTTCTTCGTGTTTTTTCTTTGCGAGTTTCTTGTGGTGGTTGTGGTTGTGTTTGTTTTGGTGGATTTTGTTGAAGAAGTTGTAATTATTGTGGAAAACTAGAAGGGGGGTTGAATAGTTTTTACCGTTTCAAAATTATTGATTCTAAAACTTATCATGAAATCAAACAAATATATAATACCAAAGCAATAAGTAAATATAAGAAATCCATGAATATAATGTAAGACGATAAGTAAGTAAGTGCAAGAGAATAAGAAAGATCAAATTACGACACGAGTATTTATAGTGGTTCGGTAACGAAGACACCTTTCACTCCCTACTACACTCTCCGAGTTCTACATTCGAGAGTATCCTTTCACTATGTCAACAAGCTCCCTTCAAGGCGAAGAAAACCGTACAACGTCGCTTACAATATTTTCCGATACTAAGCTAAATATCGAGTTCTCGTCAAGGTAGAACCAACCTTTCTCACTAACATATTTTGATGACTAAAATACTAACCGGTCTATATAGTTTGTGTATAGTGTTTGGTTATAAACTTTGGAATACAATAAAACAACACTCTTGTAAATACCAAAGTCTACAACAATGAAAACTACTAAAGTCTTCTTATTCTTCTCTTGCAATAAATATGGTGAAAGTAAATATGTCACTTTGATGATGTAAAAAGGATCCGTATAAATGATTATTAGAACTTGAAACAATGATTAAAGAATGAATGAAAGTGTGTGTAAAAATGATTTTAAGGTAGGACGGAGTGGACGTCGGGTTCACCATCGAGCTCAAGAGCCCGCTCGGGTACACCGTTCCGTGTACTTCGGGTAGGGCGGGCGGGTATTAAATTCGAGCTGGGAACCCGCGTGAAGACGTTGGAAAAGTGTACGTTGAATGTGTGTGTAACGTTAATAAACGGCTATTTTGAGCCGAAATTAAAAAAAAAAATAAATAAATAAAAAATAAAAAAAAAATAAAAATTCACTCCTATTTAACACCTAAACTTGCACCTCATTTTTCAAAATAAAAACACACAACACAAATTACAACACACACTAATCTTTCAAAAACACCAAACTATGGATCCAAGGAGAGGTAAAAAAACTTTCACCTCGCGTCAAGGTCGGTCTCAACCATCCCCGAATCAACCAAAACAAACTCCGTTAGGATTTAGCCAATTTTATTCTCAACCATCCCCGAATCAATTTTATGTTCCACAACCCCAATCTCCACAATTTTTCCAATATAATATGGGTCCTCCTCAATTGAATCCACAACACTACAACATCACTGCTACAAGCGAGTTTTCCCCGTTCGAAAACCTTAGTCAAGACGTAGAGTACGTACCCGAAACACAACCACTACCAAACGAAGAAGACGAAGATGAGGAAGTTCAAGAAGTCGATCCGAGAGGGAAGAAAAAAGCTTTCGCCGGGAGGAGGCCCCGTGAAGTTTGGACGCCGGCACAAGAGGAGGCTTTGGCGAAAGCATGGGTTCAAATCTCCGAATGTGGTGTTGTCGGTAATGAACAAAAGTCCGACGGTTTTTGGAAACGGATTCTCGAGCATTACGAGGCAACTTTGGGTTCGAGTTCACGAACATTTCATGCGTTGAATACCAAGTGGAGAGCAATGAACACGGCCATGGGTATTTTCAACGGCTACTACCTCCAAGCGGTACAATTACATAATCTATACTTTATTATTTACAATTACATTATTTTGTTTTTAGCTATACTTTTTTATTTTACGTAATCTGTACTTTTTATTTACAATTACATTATTTTGTATATAATGTAGAAACGTGCTAAGGCTAGTGGGTGCAACGACTTGGACGTGGTGAGGCAAGCTGAAATGGATTTCTATACAGCAAGAAAAAGACAATTTTTCAAGATAATGTAGAAACGTGCTAAGGCTAGTGGGTGCAACGACTTGTCAGAGGTCATGAGAAATGGTTGGAGCAAGAATGTTTTCAAGATATTGCCGGTGCTGCAAGCAATTCTTCAAAAAGGAGGTCGGGAGAGTATGACTCGGCAAGCAACACCATTCCCGACATGAATGAAGACCCCACCCCTCCAATTGAATCAAGAAAAATGAAAAAGAAGCAAGTTGCATCCTCCTCGTCGATCTCAAGCGTTGCGGATGAAATCAACGCCTACACACAAAAGAAGACACAATATTTGGAAGAAAAACGAGAGATGGCGAAACAATTGTTGGCTACACAACTCGAGGGGGCGAAGTTCAAGAATACACAACGGGAGTTGAAGTTTTTTTTGGAGCCGCATGATCACATTCGCGATCCCGCTATGTTGGAATTAGTTCTTACCCAGAAACGTGAACTTGCGGCCAAACACGGATGGGCTTGCAATTTTTAAATTGTAGTTTCAAGTTATTTTAATTTCAACTTATGTAATGTTTTTTTTTTTAAGTTGTAGTTTCAATTTTTAAGTTGTAGTTTTTTTTAAGTATTATGTAATGTTTTTTATTTTTAATGAAATGGTATGTTTTTATTTTAAATATTGTATGTGATTTTATGTATTTAAAAAAAAAAAAAAAATGAATTCGGGTACTAGGGTACCACTCCCACTAGTTAGGGTAGTGTTAGGGTAGTATTGGGGTAGTTTTGAGTTGGAAGGTTTTTATTGGATAGAGGTGATGTGGCACCCCCAGGGTATTAGGGTATTAGGCAACCACTCCTCCCTCCCTAAGAGGTGAGTTTCAAGCTAGCAAAAAGGTTGCTATTTATAGTGAAAAATCTTGTCAGGGACATAAGGCTCCACGACTCCTTATCAGAGGGGACCGTGGGTGCTAGCTTGGCAATTAGTTTGCTTGTAATTTTGTTCAACGAAAGTTAGATCAGGTTTGTATTTAAGGTAAGATGTTATTGTACTAGCTTAAACTAATTAGAATTCTTGCCAAAACAACTTTGTGTATAAGCCAATAAGAGAAAAACTGTGTTTAATCATTCAAAAACATATTTGATGCTTTTCTTAAGAATTTGAATTTATCACTTTAAAAATTATATTCTAGTATTAGTGTCAGATATTTTTCAAAGTGGAAAATTTGGTTAGATTATAAATAAAACATTTTCTAGTAATAAAAAGTAGTGTTGTAAATTAAAAAAAGAAAGAAAAGAAAGTAAACTTAGAAAAGGTTTAGAAAATGTAAAATGTTATGCATTTTGTAAAACATTTTCTTTGATCATTATGCAGGTTGCAATTGATCATATTCATACCTCGAGTGATTTTTGATATAAAACATATAGTCTAAAATTTATTTACATAAACTTGCATTTGATATGTTTTATTTTTGTCATCATCGAAACGTAAAAGATCGCTAATAATAAATAACGTTTTTGAGTGATTATTTATATTAATAGTTGTTAAAGTAGTAGTTGTTGAAAATGTTGTTCAGGTGTGTATGTTGGATAGTATATTGGCTACCAAATTGAGGAAATTGGGGTTGTGAGGAAGATATTAAGTTTTGCGGATGAAGGTATAGCAGACTTTGAGGAAGATGATGAGTTTCGATGTTGCGACATCCCGATAAGGTTATTGAAAAAAGGGTCGTTTAGATGTTGAGGCTTTTTTGTTTTATATAGTAAAGAAATGAAAATAGAAATGGAAGTGAAAGATTTTAGTTTGTGTGTAAAATTGGTTGTGTAAAAGGTGTTTATGTTGAGTGAAAAATGGTTATAAATTTAAGTGAATTAATGTTTTTATTTTCTAAAAGGGGGAAACTAGTTGTTGCATTTGCAAAGGTAAAAAAATGCAAATTTCTCAATCTCACGCACGTCAATTATTTGGCGAACGGCTTGGCGAGGCTCTAACCCGGTGCAACGGTGAGGTGTTTGGCAAGGGAGACCTTAAATTGGCGAGACTTCCCAGCTACTACACCCAATGCTCTTAATAAAAGGACACCATGTTCTTAAGTTTTGTCATTAAAGAAAAAGAAAATAATGTAAAGTAAACATTTTCCTCCCAAATTTGAGAGGAAACACTCTACATTAAGAATAAACAAAAATACACTAACTTTCATTCTATTTCATTTTCTTTTCCTTTTCAAGTAATACTTGAGAACGCAACTTCTTCTTTTTTTTCTTTTTCCTCGTTAACTCTAACTCGAGAACACAATAAACTTATGTCAATAACCTTACAAAATTTTCTAAAGCATTTACCTAACAAAATTTTCTAAGTGTATAGAGAAAATATTACCAAAACCTTCACCTACACTTGAAAAGTTTATAAGCAACATATTTGTGTCTTTAAAAACTATGTGTTGCTATTATTGGTTTATGATGCTAGACTTATACTTTTCAGTCTTCCTTCTTATATTACACTAGTTATAATACCCGGGCACGCACGAGGTTTTGATAAAAAAAAATTATTTTGTATTAATATTAAATATTGTGTTTTTAAAGGTAATTGCATATAATTATATAGTTATAAGTTTCGTGCACGCACGAAGTTTACACATAAATCAAATTTATTTTAACATTTTAGTTTAGTATATACACATATAAGAATTTGCCTATAAAAATTGTGATATAAGTACAACTAATACTTATGCACGATTGTTTCATCATGCATTAATATCTATTAGAATTTGGTAAAATATTTGTAAAAATTTCTGTTAGGTAACTCAAGATTTAATTTTATTTAGCTGACAAAGATGTTGATGTTGTTATTTAAATTTCACTATTGATATTATGTTGTACACATGATGCAAGTTTAATAGCACATAATCAGCGTTGATAAAGTTAAAGTATACTCCTTAAAGTTTTTTAAAAATGTTTTTCTAGATATCCTTATATGAATAAATAAGAATTACATTAGTCATTGTTATAAGTACAATCGCGTATATTTATTTTTATATTAAAGTAACCCGTGCTTACAATTTGATAATTATATTCCCGTTTTCAGTAATTTAGCCGTATTTAAAATGTAAACTCGTGGCCACATAGGTTAAACTTTTAAAAATAAAATAAATGAGTACTTATTGAACGTATATAGTAAAAAAAATTGATACTTATAATCTTATGCAAATTTATATGTTGTTATTTTAAAACAACATATACATTGTATTTTTTAAAATTTTAAAGTATAAAGGGTATAAAGTATAAGGGGGTATTTGTTTATAATCCAAAGTTATTGAAAAACATGGAGGCTTATAATATTACACTTAACTCTATATAATTTTTAAAAATTCAACCACTAAAGTTTTATTAATTACCTCCTCTTTTTTTAAGTTTTTGTTTTCGCAAATTTGACACCTATAATTTTATATGTTTTTTTTATCAACAAAATTTTTCCACCAGATTTATTAAAGTTTGACCAAAATCAATTTAATTTTGACTTTTATTAACCAATCACATCACACGATTTTACTTATGTGACGAAATCGAGCTCTCCTATTGGCCCAATTGTTTTTCAATAAGAATGAATTGACAAAATCACTCCGAAATAATGTAATTCCTTTATTATATAAAAGATTATTGTTCATAGCAAATTTTACTTTCTAAAATTTGAAAATAATATATATTGTTTAATCGACATAAATTACAAAATTATGTTACAAAGACTAACGAACATAATTGGGAGGAAAAATAAAGTAATTAAGAAGACCCCAATGACTAGAAAAGGCATGCGATTCTAAAAAAAATTAAATTGACAATCACTATTATTAGAATCTTTGTACAACTAAAAATTTCATACGCCTTTATAATGCGGAAACAAAATAGTTTCATTGATGCTTAAATACATACTAGCAGGGTATTTGTGTGTTGCAGTGACGGTACCCTGTGATTAAAGTTTAGACGCTAACAAAATAATAATAGCGAACTGATTAATTGGAGAAAAACATAATCCCAGTCCGACCCAGTTCACCCATTTTTACCGATTCCGACTGGTCATCTCCGTTTCGTTTTTGAACGGCTTTTATTGGCTAGTCGGACTAATGGCGACTTCGGATTCCGGTTGAACCCGTTTGTCCGTTCCGGTTTTTAAAATCATATGTACCATCAACTTAGTAGCATGTAAATTGTATATAAAGCTTTGTGTGTTTTATTTGTTTGTACAATGTGTATTATAACATTTATTTTTTATTATAAGAATGCTTTAAAAATAATATTAATTATTATTTAATGTTTAAAAATAATATTAATTAGGCTTAAATCTATTAAATGATGTTGTATTTTTATAAATAGTATGTTGAATTTTTAAGTACTAATATTTATAAAAGGTCTTGCTTTATTATAAGATAGTATAATACCTTCTTATATAAGTTAACACCCCTTAAATCATCCTTCTTTTACTTATTATCAGGACACATACACATCCAAATTCGGGCATGTGTTTTTTGTAAAAATAATTTAAAATAAAGCATTTACCTTGCAAATCTTTCTAAGTATATAAAGGCAATATTAACAAAATCTTCACCTAAACTTTAAAAGTTTATAAACTATATATTTGTGTTTTTAAAACCTATGGCCTTACTATTATAGGTTTATGATGTTAGACTTCTACTTTTAGTCCCTCTCTTTATAATACATGATCGTTTCTAAAGAATTTAATTTCTTAAAAATTTCAAATAATATATCATTGTTTAATCGACTTAAGTTACAAATTTTTGTAACAAAGGTTAACTAATATATATTGTGAGGAAGAAGAAAGTAAAAACACTCCAATATCCGGATAAAGGCCTACAATTCAAAAGAAAAAAAAAAAGAAAAAAAGGTTTACAAAAAAATTCGCTAAAAAAATGTTGTGAAATAGACAACCACTATCATTAGAATCTTGGTACATCTACATATATTATCTATATAATACATGGCACAAGGGTCCGTTGCCCAACAACCTAAAATAATACTGTATTTCCTTACATGTCGGTGGTATAAACATCCACGCTTTCATGTTGGTCTGGTTCATAGTCGTAGGTCAAACAAAATATTCCGAACCGGGTCAGTTATGTGTGTGGCCCGTATTATACATTATGCTTTCACTTTCTACACTTTCTCAAAGCTTCTACACCCACCGCCACACACATCGTTTCTTAAAACTTCTTATCTAAAACCAGATCCTTGCTAGCAGTTCGATTTCAAGGGGCGTTGTGATAAGAGATGATGATGTTCATGTTGAAGTCGGGTTGTGGCACTAATAAGAGTTTGTAAAAGACCGAGACCTCTTGGTACCACAAGTTCACACGTTGCAGTTACGGAAGGAAAGGCAGTAAATCAACTCTTGATGTTGCAAAAGATTGGTGCTTTCAATCAGGTACGTGTTGATTTTCACTAGAAACAATGAAACAATAACTTATTACCTATATGTAGGGTGTTTGGGATTAGTTATTTAACTGTAACCAGATAGGTAAGCTTTTCAGTAGTCTTATTTTAATAGTATATGAAAGAAGCTCACTGATATCAAAAGAAGTTGTTTTCTATCATGTGATGAACTTATGCATAACTTCATCAATTTGTTTGTAGGCTAATAAAAATGTTAAAAGGAAAGCAAGAGCCAAAGAGCTAAAGGTGCTACATAAAGCTAGAGAAAATAATGTTTAGGTGTTAATATTCTTCCGTTATCTCAATTTTAACAATGTTATAAAGAGTTTTTCTATCAAAAAATAGATTTAACCATGCCTTTATTTATTGATGCATAACAGAATGTAAATTTCTTGCTGATATGCTGTTTGTGCATTCATTTCCCAAAATCACAACTTCGTCTTGATAATTTTGATTCTTTTTTTATGTGCAGCTTATATCATTGGATATGGGTTCGTGTTGGTGCTAAATACGTAGGAGATTTTGAGCAGCATCTTAAAGCTGATCTTAAAGAGGTTACTGATTCGATTGGAAAAATTGTTATCTTCATTCATGAGATTCACACAGTAGTCAGTACAAGTCGGTAACTCATTCTACTTGGTCTGCTTAATTTTTGTGATTAATTTGTAATATTATTTTTGTGTTAATGTGACTATTTGTATACAGGAGCTACTGGTGGAGCAACATATGTTGGTAATCTATTGAAGCCGATGTTTGGTCAAGATGAGGTTCAACGCATTGGAGCAACCACATTAAATGAATATAGAAAATATATACGTGGACGTTATAGAGAAGGTAAGTGGTTATACTGGAAGTATATAGATGTTTTGGTTACTTTCTTTATTCTTAATGGATGTTTCTTTGGCACGTGGAATATGTCAAGCTAAAGCAGGGATTCAAAATCGCGATGAACATCTCTGGTGAGGGAAATGCATACCTACAAGTAAGTTCATAAGTATGAAGTTCTATTTTTGGAGTTGCTATATTTAAATGGATGATAATAAATATATTAACATTAACCAACTTACTCCTATCACTAATGAATACAGGAAAGTCAGTTCAGTTCTGGAAGCTTCACAACGAAGACCTACCTTCATGCTCCATGGTCGTGAGAACTTCGGTGAGAGTAGTTTTTCTTCTGAGGCAAGTAAATTTGTATTTTTGCATTAAATTTTGTGAAAGAAATTTACTATGTGTCCATAAAAGACCACTTTTATAAGCGTTCCTTTCAATTTGTTGTTACAGGTACTCAGGTAACTGAATATGCCTCTTCAAATATCCATTTCTAATGTAATGGTGGATGTTGTAAAGGCCAAAAGTCCTTCGAAGATCATACCTGTTGGTTCTTTGCAATTGTTTACCGGGACTACTAAACTGTTTGGGATCCCAAACGACTTCTATAAGAAGCTTCAGTAAGCTCTCCCAAATAGTTCTTTTATGACCTGAAATTTTAGTAAGTAATTCTGAAACAATATCATTTTTACCCGTTTTCAATAAAGTAATGTATTGATGTCAAGTGAGCCAAGCGAGTGGTCAAAACTTGCAAATGAGGAGCAAAGCTGACTGTGGGTTTCAAACTTCAAACAAAAAACAGGTAACACACATTCCTTAATATATTTTCACACTTCTAGGTCCAAATCTAAAAGTTTATTGATTTACCATTGTTACTGAGAAGTTGAATATTTCGGTTTTTCGTGGTATGTGCGAATTTTTTTCCTTTGGAAATGGAATCTTTTCTATTTTACTGACTTATATTACAGTCGGTTTGTCTCAAGAGGCAACACCGGCAAAGACCACACGAAGCAGGGGAAAACCAGATGGCGATGAAACTACGTACAAATCTTATTCGATAAAACGGCTGGTCTTATGCTCAGGTTCTTGCTTCCAACAGGTTACGATTTACACTTCCATTCGTATTGATTATCTTTTTATAGTGCATTCTATGATTCTGTGATGCGTATAGTACGTGACTTACTGTTAAGTCATAATGACTAAAATGATTTGTTTCTGTAATGCAGGTTTGCAGTTAAAGAATACATGGTCGTGTGTCATGAAGAAAGAACATAAATTTTGTTATCTAGACTACGAAAACGACTTTGTGAACTTGCACAAACAACAACACACAAAGAACACAAGAAGGAATGGACATTAGGCTTTTCATTCCCTTTGAAAAAAAGGTCAATACATTATTGTCCATAAGATTTTGAATACTTTTGAAAACTTTGAATTGTACAAAATAAAACATTATTGTCCCTATAAGAAAAAATTGGTGTTGGGCAAACCATTAGCAAAAACTTGATTATATGCGTTTTTTTCTTAAGAGGTCGAGACTCGGTATTAAATTACCTTTGTATGATGGCAGAGATACTGTCGGTTTTCTTGCTACTCAGAATATACGAATGCAATTAATCAACAAAGGGTATACGATTGCAGCTCAGCTTATCACTTAACCTCTCCAAACTGTACATACCTGACTAACTGATTTTTACATTTTTACTTTCTTAACATTTTTACGAACGGTGCCTTTGTTTAATGGCAGGTCAATACATGTCAGCAAACGGATAACTGTCTGAAGAAGTTGAAGAATAATGTTGTGAGCAAATGTTACAAGTAATTATCAGTTGTCTTTCTCCTTAGAAACCACGTACATATCTTGAGTGGCCTCCTGTTTGAGTCTAAATTTATTTTGTAAAGTCTTCGAAAACTCTTGCGGGTTACTCCCCGTTGTGCCTTATGTGGTTTTCGATTTTGTTTTGTTCGTCGCACATTTTTTGCCGGGGGACATGGTCTCAAATAATCTCTGAATAGCTTGGTATATCTGGTGACATCAACCGGATCAACGAGTTCAGCCGCATCCCACTTGAGGTATTTTCTCAAGATATCCCATGACATGTCTTGAGTAAACTTTCCTTCTTTTGTATCGCCTCTAAACGAACTCCTAGCCCGGTTCGAAAGATCAATCTCATTTTCGCCACTTCTACTTAAACGTCTTAAACGTTTGTAGAACCCGTTGAACTTTCGGCAATTACAGTTCAACGCTGACCACTTCCCCGTAATCATATTATTGGTACGTTTAGAGTGAGAAGATGAGTTGAACTCAATAAGAACTTTGCCCCAAAAACATTGGTCATCTTGGTCATTACCGACTTGGCTATCCTCGAAAACCATAACATAACACGTGGGTAATAACTCTTCCTCTTCGAGCATCAACCGAGTGACAAGCTTTTCGGGTTGTGGTGGTGGTGGTTCTTTTGGCTGGTCTCTTGCCTTTTCTTCGAGTTTTTTATTCACGAGTTTCTTGTTGTGGTTGTTTGGTTTATAGTTATGAGGTTATGTTTGTTGTGGTGGATTTTGTTGAATAAGTTGAAATTGTTGTTGAAGTAGTTGTTGTTGTTGAAAATATTGTTCGGGTGTACATGTTAGCATAGTATATTGGCCACCAAAAGGAGGAAAATGGGTGAGGAATATACTGAGTTTGCAGATGAAGGTGTATCAGGCTTTGACGAAGATGATGAGTTTGGATGTTGCGACATCCTGAGAGGGTAAGGATCAATTAGATGTTGAGATATTTTTTTTTGTGATATAGTAAAGAAATGAAAATAGAAACGGAAGTGAAAGATTTTTGTTTGTGTGTAAAATTGATTGTGTAAAAAGGGTTTATGTAGAGTGAAAATAGTTATAAATTAAAGTATATTAATGTTTTTACTTTTTTAATGTGGGAAATTAGTTGTTGCATTTGCAATGGTAAGAAAAATGCAAATTTCTCAATTTCAAGCACGCCAATTATTTGCCGAATGGCTTGACAAGGCTCCAACCCGTTGTAGTGGCGAGGTACACCTCGGATTGGCAAGATTCCTTCACTATTACACTCAATGCTCTTAATAAAAAGACACGCACCCATATATTTGGACATATGTTTTGCGTAAAACTTATTTACTATAACCTTACAAAATTTTCTAAGTATATAGAGGCAATATTAACAAAACCTTCACCTAAACTTGAAAAGTTTATAAATAACTTATTTGTGTCTTTAAAAGCTATGGCCTAACTATTATTGGTTTATGATGCAGGGCTTCTACTTTTCGGTCATCCTCTTTATATTCCATGATTGTTTTTAGTAAATTTTACTTTTTAAATTTTTTAAATAATATATCTATCATTGTTTAATAGATACAAGTTACAAAATTATGTAATAAAGACTAAGGTTATCCACAAGGGTGAACCTACTAAAAGGTTTATAAAGTTAATACTCTATTAATTTGTAAATCTTTTTATATCATAAACCTATTTGTACTATGAATGAACCTATTCATAAACCTTTATCATGTTACAAAACACACTCAATACTTCAAGAGAATTAAACTATAAACCTTTTCAAAAATCTAAATCTATTCATGCCACATATGATTGAAATATACGTCAACTATGATTTATAATTTTTAGACCTCTTCAAATTATTATAAACCTTTTACAAAATCACCTAGTGGATGCTCTAACAAATACTATATATTGTGAGAAAGAATAAAGCAAGAAGACTTCAATATGCATGAGGTAAGATGCACATGCATTGAGGTCATAGGAACGCAAATGACAACAAAAGAGAGTCTATCATGATCAACTAACAAGGGGCCCAAAAACTAGTGATTTATCTTATCTCCCATTTTTTACATATGATCACACATGCAGATAACAAACACATATGACCAAAGGTGCAGTCCCCACGTCTTTGTTCAGGACATTTATTTAGTGTGAGCAGCTATCAAAGTAAACATCAAGAGATTGTTAGTTGGAAAATATATCGAAGTATCTTACTGGGACTACCGCGACCACTTCCTTGTTCATGTCGTTTAGTTTCTGTAGCTATCAGATGTAACATCACAGAGTTTTATTTATACAAATATGTAAGAGCAAGACAACTAGTTGTCTTGCTCTTACATGACTTTCGTGACGGAACCAAATCTCTCATTGGCCAACTTGCCTAACGAAATAGTATGATGCAAAAACAACTACAAAAGGTTAAAAACTATAATCTTGTTTTATTTCTTTATTGTTAGTTTCAGTTGGGACTTCTTCTTTCTTTTACTACATATTGTTGGAGAAACAAAGAGTATCTTTACGATTTGCTTACGATGGAAAACATGGAAATGTCTTCTGTTGAGTCGGGAAGGGTCTCCAAACAAGGCTTAAATAAAACAGGAGGCCTTAGAACTATGCCTTTTATCATAGGTAAGTACATGATTCTACTTAATGATATATTTCATTCTTGTAGTACTACCATGAAAATAGTTTAACAAAACCTAACTTTTCTTGTTTGATGGTTGCAGCAAATGAGTCGTTTGAAAGGGTCGCAAGTGTAGGACTAAAAGCAAATATGATCTTATACCTTAAAACTGAATATCATTTGAGTAGTGCAACTGGAGCAAACATACTGTTCTTATGGGGAGCCATCTCAGGTTTCATGCCTACTTTGGGAGCTTTTCTTTCGGATTCATATTTTGGACGTTTTGGTGTGATTGCAATGGGATCAATCTTTTCCTTAATTGTAAGATTGAATTTCATCCAACATCACTAATATTGAAGCTAATATTGCATATGTAACAACACTACATTTCTACAGGGAATGACATCATTGTGGTTAACTGCGGTTTTTCCAGCAGCAAGGCCGTTCAGTTGTGATCTAAAGGTTGGGGGTTGTGCCAAACCAACCCATGCCCAGATTGCCCTCCTCTTCACATCCTTCGCTATAATGTCTATAGGTGCAGGTGGGATCAGGCCTTGTTCTTTAGCCTTTGGTGCAGACCAGTTTGATAGACCTGAAAATCCAAAAAACGCTAAGATTTTGCAGCGCTATTTCAACTGGTACTATGCTTCTGTTGGAATCTCTGTCATGGTATCTGTGACAGTTATTGTTTATATCCAAACCGTGAAAGGTTGGATTGTAGGATTTGGAATTCCTGCTGGATTAATGTTGGTATCAACTGTCATGTTTTTCTTGGGCTCCTCTCTCTATGTGAAAGTGAAAGCAAATAAGAGCATGTTATCTGGATTTTTTCAAGTTATCTCGGCATCATTCAAGAACAAACATCTTGATTTTCCTCCCAAGAATTCCAACAGATGGTTCCATTATAAAAAGGGTTCCAAGATTCTTGTACCCACCGACAAAATAAGGTACTTTTCATCATCTTATATTTTCAGCAAGAGTAGGATTGCTACACAATATTAGTGACAGAATGCAAGAAGCGTCCTTGTTTACACCATGATCAGATTCGTGTGTCCAACCCATGGTTCTAAAAGGCGCGCTATGGCGGAGCCTTGGTGTGAGCCGTGACCTCCCCGTTACGAAATAGACCGAGACGTCGACTTTAGACGTGACGTGAGATTAGACGGGAAAAGGCGCGATAACGCATGAGGCGTGGCGAGTATTTTTTCGATAACGCATGAGGCGTAAAAAGATTTTCGTTTTTAAAGTTCGCGAAAAAATTAAAAAAAATCAGGTATGTTGGTGCATAAAACTTTTGTGAAAGAAGTTTTTCTAATTTTGAGGTTTTATACGTTTTTCTTAATACACAAAAAACGAATTTTTATGCACACAAAAATTTTGATGCAAAAAATTTTCAACTTGTTTTAGTTTGATAGGCAATGTTAATTTGATGAAAAAATTCAAAATAAGTTGAATACAAAAACGAATTTTTGATGCAAAAAAAGCGATTTAATACACAAACGTATTTTTTCATAATTTTTTTGGGAAAACGTATCCACTTTTAGAAAAACTTCATTCACAAATTTTTCATGCACCAATATACCCGATCTAATGAAATTTTTTTGGAATTTTTCGAGAACATTTTTGAAAATGTATGTACGGATATTTGTTTTTTTATTTGATATTTTTCATATATATATATATATATATATATATATATATATATATATATATATATATATATATATATATATATATATATATATATATAATGTAATTTTAAAGTTTAATTAATGTTCATTGAATGTTTTTTATTATTTAAAAGGAAAAATATTATACGTAAGGATAGTTTTTTAATTTTATTTATTATGTATAACGTTTTTTTTTAAACTTGATATATATGAAATATGATATAAAGATAAATATTTTTATAGTTTGTGTTGCCTTATACCATGCTTTAATAACGTAAAAGATTCACTTTCACCTTTAAAGCTCGAGACTTGATCATACTGTCACGTCACACTACACGCTATTTATAACGTTGCTCCTAGCTCCAAAAATTAGAAACTCCCTTTGGAAACTCCTAAAAGTAGAAGTAGAGAATATTACTTTGTCGTTAACATATTTAAATACATATGTGCTATGTGGGTCTTCGTTTAATAATAACGAAGTGATTTATGCATTATTTGTATATTAATTATTAGAAAAGTTCTAGTTACATGTGATAAAATATTCATTCTTGTTTCTCCGTCTATGTCTGTAGATTCTTAAACAAAGCTTGTATAGTGAGTAACCCAGAGAAGGAAGTAACTCCCACTGGCGAAGCGATAGACCCATGGAGGCTGTGCACTGTCAAGCAAGTCGAAGAATTCAAAGCACTAATAAAAGTACTCCCAATATGGTCTTCAGGCATTATGATTGCAGTCACAGTAAACCAACACTCTTTTCCAGTGCTCCAAGCCCTCTCCATGGACCGTCAAGTGATAGGGAATTTCAAGATCCCACCAGGCTCCTTTGACGTTTTTTCATTACTGACTTTAACCATATGGGTCGCCCTTTATGACCAACTCCTAGTCCGTCAATTCTCAAAATTCACAAAACTACCACAGGGTCTTAGCCTAAAACAAAGAATGGGAATCGGGTTATTCCTTTCATGTCTAGGCATGGCAGTATCTGCAATGGTAGAAAGAAAAAGACGTGACGGGGCCATTAGCCAAGGACTTTCAGGAAGCCCCTATGGGGTGGTGAACATGTCTGCATTCTGGCTTGTACCACAATATAGCTTGCTCGGATTAGCTGAAGCGTTCAATGCGATAGGGCAGATAGAGTTCTACTACTCTCAGTTTCCAAAAAGCATGGCTAGCATTGGAGTGGCTCTATTTGCACTTGGATTGGCTGTTGGTAACCTGGTCGGGAGCCTAATTGTGGTAGTTGTGAATGGGTTCACAAAACAAGGAGGAAGAGTGAGTTGGGTCGCGAACAATTTGAACCAAGGTCGCCTCGACTATTACTATTGGATTCTTGCCATTTTGAGTTTGGTAAATTTCTTCTACTTTTTATGGTGTAGTTGGGCTTATGGTCCTTGTGATCAACCAACACACTGGGATGATGAAATTGATCAAGGGGAGGTTCATGAAGAGCAATCTGTTAAGGGATCTACATCTCCCTTGATAAGGTCTAGGTGAAATTTACTTGATCTCGTCGATCAAGTTGTTCATTGTAATTTCTACTATTTTATGTTAGAATTCAAAACCGTCTTGGTCAAATAACTGGTTTGTCGATTATAGATGATTTTTTCATCATAGGTTCTTAGTTCCAAACCCCAAGTGTGTCGGTGAGTGTCTATCTATCTATCTATCTATATATATATATATATATACTAGTGTCAAAACCCGTCCGATGGACGGGTATGACTTGTGGTTTTTATTTTTAGGTTTTAGTAAAACCAATATATACTAAAAGTAATTAAAAGTTAAATTAAACAATTTACATCTATAATTGATATTACCATAATCAATTGCTAAAGAAGATAATTCTATAATTGTACTACGTATTTTTCTTATTACAGTAATTTTTTAGCTTCATGACCCGATGGGCGGGTTCGCTTCATAATATTGTTTGACAAAATTATATGCACGTAAAATAAATAATGAATAACGGCAAATATTTCAAATAAAAAATTAGAAACAAAAATATAGTGCTCATGTATTATATGTAAAAAAACAATAATAAGTATGACAACTAATCAATTACATGATGGTTATTCATATGCGAAATATAATTTCTTTGTACAAAACGTGTGTGTAGTTTGTGTATTCGACATCATGGTCACAATAAAGAACCTCCAAACCTTTTTACGTCTTGATTCTTGAAAACAGCCACACAAAGTTGCCCGTGTGAGAATACCGACCTTTGTAGAGATAGCCCAACTTACGATTCCACTTGAATGGCATCTTATTCGGATTTAGTAAAGTACCAAGAAACATTACCATGCCTACAACATGACCAGATGTATGTATAGCTTACCAATTTAGGGAGTAAAGCTAATTAGTATGGGGAAGAAACGCTTGGAACTTTGATCCTTATAATGCTCTTATAAAACTATTCACAAGTCCCTAGAGAAATGATTAAGATTGTCATTTTCAATTATGAGCATCACTGACATGCTCCTCGAGTAGTGATACAAAAATGTTCCATGCTAGCTTCCATTCATTAATACATTCTAAAATGTCAAAAAATGTACTCCCTCCGTCTCAATTTAATTGTCATGAGAGAGAAAGCACAAAGTTTAATAAAAGTGGGGCAACTTTAATTTTCAACCACACAAATAGAATATTCCCCCTTTATATTTCCTAGTTTTTACTAAAAAGGGAAAGTGGACAATTTTTTTGAGACATCCAAAAATGAAAATATGGACAATTAAATTGAGACGGAGAGAGTATATAGTAAAAACCTATAAAATACTACTGCTTACATTGGTATATATAGCTCATTTACGGTTGTATTTTACCTTGAAGCAAAGTGAAAATAAGAACCAAGAGAACCAATGGTGGTTACATAAATCAGTGCAGCTACCATCAAACAAAATAATACGATCATCAACGTCCTTACTGTAACTCCCAATAAATGCTGTTGTTGCTCCCACGATCGCTTAGAAGTTGAACTAAATTAGTGCGAAATCCAAATGTTGATATAAAAGTTCACACTAATTCCTGTGGAGTTGTTGAACAAAAAATTTCATCTTTGCTAGTTGAATAATCTATTTTACCAGAAAGCGGGTGTCTGAAACGGCGTATACTTGTCATATATCTCCTTAACTTTTGCCTCTACATTTTTCTTCGAACACTCTTGTTTTTGGGGGGACCTGACACCATGAATTAAAACATGTGTTATAGATATGCGAAGGGCAACAAACTTATAAATAATTGGCCAAATTTTGCCATGAATTGTTCGTTAGTTCTAATATGTTTGAAGCATGAATAGTATAAATTCAAGTATATTGTGATGTGTATAAGAAAATACAGTGACCTACCAATATATCAGAAGTGTGCACCTAATCCGTTTGCTAATTGTTAAATCTTAGATGGATGAGGAGGATGGGTGAAATAGCCGACATCACAACCGTTGTTCGTGACACGATATGTCCTGTAAAATATAAAGAAAAAGTAATGGTCATAATGTGATCAATCACACCTGTTATGATAACAATATAAAACAAAAAGTGGCCATGATTCATTAAAAAAATCCTAGATATATACACGGAGACATACGCAATATGCATAGGGCCGAACACGGTTCGAGTCGGGTTGGTTTTTGGTTAAAACCAAAACCGAACCAATTGATTTTTTTTATAAAATATCAAGAATAAGAAAGATTACATTCCAAGCTTGCAGATGAAACGGTTGGTGTTTGTTAAAGTGCTAATTCCATGAATATTGGTTTAATTTTCTACAAAACTAATTATTTGACACCTAGAAAACCATAGTCAAAATCATATGTTGAATATACATAATGATACGGAGTGATGTTTAGTTACTCGGATAATTGCCACCACGAGATATGGGTTTGGATCGCTATCTCCAATCATCCCCAAAATTTAGTCCGGATTCCTATTTGTACCTGCAATTATAATAAGCTTAAGTTGGTTAGAAGTCCTTCATCTCTATATAGAGATGAGGGGTAAAGGTTAAAAACACAATACTTTTTTCTTTCCTTTTAATCTAACTATTGATTAAGGTTAATAAGTTTGATTGTTCGATTATGTACAATGGTGAATGAGACCTTAATTAGCTACCAGTTTCCCACGTCAATATCCTCCCTAATCACTTCACCATTACTCTTTTATGTTTATGAGAGTCATTTTGTTATATTTAGATATTTGACATAATATGAGTTCATAAGCATACAGGATTCTAATTTGTTATCTTAAGTTCTTAACATGTCAATGCATGCATCTTTATCATGTCAATGCATGCTTTTATGATTTCTAATTTGTAAAGAAAATATTAACATGTCAATGCATGCATCTTTATCATGTATTAAAATATATATATTAGATATCACTGCATGCATCTTTTTCATGTTTCAAAATATGTTAATCAGGTTAATACACATAAATAAATTCATACATAAATCTACTTTATGTGAATGTACAAACCTAGACAAAATAAACATACCATAATCGTCCTTGTTATCATCCTAAAAACTGAACCAATGAAACTCTTAGTAATATTTAATATTAGTATGAAATCTACAGTGAAAGTTACTTCGAACAATAATTGAACCCAAATGCACAACAAATGCAATCTACAAAGTCTGTTCACGCTTCCTAATCGATATCTACCTCACTCTTGACGGTTATGTATTATTGAATTTTACACTTTAATGATGCCTTTTGAAACTGTATACTTCGTATTCTTGAACGTGACACTTCATAAACCTTATACTTCAATCTCAAAACAAATCATCAATAAGCACAAACCCACAACTTAACCACACAAAACATAAATCAATACATTAATGAATAATTAGATGATCAATATACCTTGAAATCATGAACATGGCTATATACCTTTAATTAATCAGATTGAACGATGGTAAAAAATAAAAAATAAATAATAAATAAAAGAACGATTTTCATAACGAATCTGAATTTTACTTACTTTCAGACAGTGGCCTTTTACAATTACTTTTCTTACATTCTGAGCGATCATCGTATGCATACTTTCTTGCATCATATGCATCAGAAATGTACAGAAGATTTAAAGATATGCATACATAACTATGTATCATGTCATTGTACTTTATTGAATTCTGAATGTTTGTTGCAATGTAAGTAGAAATAGAATAATTAGACATCTTAAGAGTACATCTAACTAAAAATTATTTTCAAAGTAATACACTTACTTACACATCTGTAGTCTGGAGTTGAGAGACTTTGGCTCATATTAGTTGTAGCTAATGACTATTGTTGTTGGTGTTAATGCGTTTTCCTAGGCTATTGTTTAGATTCTCCGGCTTATTGTTCACAGTTACATATTCTGGACATGTTCCTGTGCATAAGAGAACAAAACATAATAAGTTTATTATAGAATTTAAGAAAGCATAAAATAGTTAATATATGTTTTGGACATTAAGTGCATGAAATCTGACTTGCTTTGACAAACTTGGCTTTCATACTTTTTTCATCGTGACTTGTATTTATTTTTAACATATTTTACTATAGCGATAGAAGCCTCATGATTGGCCTGGATAATAAAAGCAATATGACACTTACCTGCAAATGGCTCTTCGCATGATAAATTGTTAGCCCTTGGACACCTATTACTCTAAGCACGCCTTTTGGAGTAGCCCTTGCATAAGGATGTTAGGATTCTCAAGTCAGTCATGGCACTAACATACTGACCTTGGTAATGCTTTCAGTAGCCACTTTAGCCTTTCGAGGAACAGCAAGAGAATTGAAATAGTATTTTTACTCAAACTCAATCTTAATTCTGAGGGAATGCCCTATACAACAAAACAAATAAATATAACTTTCAAACTTATGCCCACGCTCACATGTATAATTCTATCTTCTTTCTTGTGTAAAATCTTGTTCAGCTTTGAGTTTCTTCCGATCCACCCATTTTGTCAAAACGAACACATTAAAGATTAATCAACCAATGAGGTATGCATGACCATCTTGGGAGATTATGATATGCTATTTCATAAATGAAATTGCATTACATGTAGTGCTAAAGCATATATTAGGACATTATGACATGTTACATGAATCACCCGCCCAACCCGTTAGCCACCTCAATGTTGAGCAGATATTACTTATTAAGACAGTAGATGTTTTCAGTCTTGTTACAAAATGATTTCCAATGTTAAAAGGAGCATTGAACCAAAATCACCTTGTAATGGTCTCATAGGTGTGTTGTTATGGTTATATTAACCTAAATAGACAAAATCTAAATCACTTATAAAACTAAAATTTAAGAAACAATCTAAATCACTTATACATCACCGTGTCATTCAAGAGTGGGTAATTGTCCATCACTTTGTCTAGGATAAAAACTGGGCGTTCCTTTGTGCTCTGTGTTGCGAAATGCAGTTGAAACTTCCAATGCCATCAGCTCATGATAGTCAAAAGTCAATTGGCATTACGTACCATTCACAATGGATATGACGGAAAAATCCATTAAGAAGCATAACCTTATAGGCAACTACTTTGAATAGGTTTGCCAGCTAGTGCAACAACACCTATACAGTAAACAGGACACCTAGGATGTAGACAACCTAAAAATAAATATAGGTGTATACCGCTTAAAAGAAACTAACTAAATAAAATTGGGTTGCAAATGCAACTGTGCTGAGTCATCAATAGTTAATTATTCATACATTGTTGGACTCACCATCAAATAGTGCTGAGTCACGACGCCATTTAACTCACGGAGTCTGCCACATTTTCTAGACCTTTGTGTTTTAAAGAGCAATATGGCCACGACAAATGGCTATCAAAACTTCCCCTAGAATTGCAGCTCCTAATAGCATCTTAAGACGCCAAACAACTCCTGAAATTG
Source organism: Chrysanthemum seticuspe (assembly GCA_019973895.1). Classification (NCBI taxonomy): domain Eukaryota; kingdom Viridiplantae; phylum Streptophyta; class Magnoliopsida; order Asterales; family Asteraceae; genus Chrysanthemum; species Chrysanthemum seticuspe. The sequence continues at coordinate 309,068,626 of BPTQ01000009.1, forward strand.
CAGCCCCTAATAGCATGTGAAAGAGGCTAAATGGCTATCAAAACAACCCCTGAAATTGCAGCCCCTAATTGCATCTTAAATACAACATATGGTTGCTGAAATTGAAGCCCCTAATAGCATGTTAAAGACGCTAAATAGCTATCAAAACAGCTCCTGAAATTGCAGTCCCTAATAGCATGTGAAAGACGCTAAATGGCTATCAAAACAACCCCTAAAATTGCAGCCCCTAATAGCATCTTAAAGACGCCATACAACCCCTGAAATTTCAGTCCCTAATTGCATCTTAAATACAAAATATGGTTGCTGAAATTGAAGCCCCTAATAGCATGTTAAAACGCTAAATAGCTATCAAAACAATCCCTGAAATTGCAGCCCCTAACAGCATCTTAAAGACGCCAAACAGCCACTAAAATTAACTCTGAAACTCTTAAGCAGTTATTTGGACACGTTAATGTAGAAACTCATATTAAAGGCAAAATTAGTGTTAAGATTCCAAACTTTTAAGATTCCAAAGATATTTGCTAATTAATATCTAAGATGCTCAAAATATGAGAAACATACAAACCAAAAAAGTAGTCACGAAACTTGTGTCAAAGGAAATTTGATGCAGTAGACAAAACACTACCAATTAATTTGTGTGTAAATAGTGGTGGAGCTGCTAGCTCAAAAACAATTCTTATGAACAACGTATGTATTCGATATTAACCAACCCTAGATAAATATATGCAAAAAGTAAATATTACCAGGCGGTACAACTGTCTCGCTATTCTTACCACAACTCTCATAATCCACAACCTTCCAAAACTACTTACTACTTAACGATGATGACGCAACCTCCTTCTTCTTCTCATTAACTCTAACTCCGCTTCCTACTGTCGAGACCAGAGCCAAAGCATAAAGAGATCGATCACCGAGTTTAAAGCACTACTGGTCTTTAACATTAAAAAAGTAAATTATATGATCAACACATACCTTTTATAAGAACACAACCACACATATCAATAGCACGAAGATTAGGACACCCACAAGCTAAACTCATAACTCCAACATCACCAACTCCCTCGCACCAACCAAGATTTATCGACTGAAGTTGATTACAATTGTATCCAATAGCCTACAAAAGCAACCAAAAGTCAGATGATAAACTTATACATTTCAAGACACAGGATTCAAATGACGGAAAATTATTTTCTAATACCTTCAAGGCCTTGTCAGATGTCGCGTTTCCACATCCACAAAGATTCAAAATCTTCAATTTTCTACACTAACCGCTAAGATACTCGAGAGCACCATCACTAAAGCCCGAACAGCCACTGATGTTTAGCTTAGTAAGATCAGGACAACCATGAGCCAAAGCATAAGGAGATCGATCACCGAGTTTAAAGCACTTGCTGAGGTCCAGATCCTCTAAATCATGACAGTTATTTGCAATGGTCTCGATTGCATTATCAACAAGTTGTGGTTTATCTTTCCTAAGGTTCAAAACCCTCAATTTCGTAAACTTAGGAGCAAGAGATAGCACCATGTCATTCATGCCGTTTTTGCACCTATAGTTTAATAAGAAATAAAAATGAGACTCATGTCAGGCCAGGTCATAAGACTGTATGCTTGATGGTATTCTTAGTTGTCATCATATATTCAACCATGAATTACATATATGAATGAGCACATACTCGCACTCAAAGAAGTATATACACTTGTCTGAATGACGCAAGAATGAAGTATGTATTACAAAAGGTAGCAGACTAAACAACCTTTTCATTACCAGGAGCCAACAACTTGAATCTCAGCTTCGTGCCATTGCTCCTTGTCATCTATCTTCTCAGGTAAATGGATATGGGGAATGTTTTTGATCATGGAAGAATAAAATCAGTAGATTAAAGCTCAAGTGATCAACCTCTTATGAGCACCATATATCTTAGTTTTAAATATGAAGAAGCAACGAAGATTTAAGCTCATTTATCAAGTTCTTTGCTATAATGAATTAATAGTACATTCTGCAACAACATAGAAACGTGTTCTGAAGCCGACAAACTCTTCAATGTAATTACATTTTATCAAAAAAAAAATAAGAGTTGCTGGTATTTAATAAGAAGAATGATGCATAATACTAAGTAATAGATCAAAGAAACATTATACAACATGTCAAGTGTTCATGGTTGCAAACCTGTGATGAAGAAAACACAAAAATCCGTAAACTGGTCATGAGAGGACCGATCATGAGAGGAGATTGTGAGGGGAAAATATGATATTAGCGTTTTTGAGAAAAAATATATCATAAATGACTTAATTGACTGTCATTGGTCATCACACATCTTCCTTCTTTTTAGTAGATAAAACCTCTTATTAACCACTTTTATTCAAATCCTTTGTATCCAAGCTCATAGAAACCAAGCCTATAAAAAGCACATATAAAGAAAAGAAGTAAAAATGTACCTGGACGGATAGCTACAAAATCATGCTCAATAATATGTCTAACATTCACCTGCAACAGATAAACAATATTTGAGAGTTGCAAGATACAAATTAGACACTGTCATGAGCAATAAAAATTGCATAGTACTTTAGTCCAATGATAATGTAATATTACATCTTATTTCAATCCATACATACAATTTAAATACCTTTATATAACTGATAATGAAATATTTTTAGTTGCACATACCACATTTGATCATTTACATAAGGCTTAATAGTGCTTCTTTTAACATGGTGTAACCCTTTTCCACTCTGATCCAACTGACTCAAATAAACAATCCGAAACATAAAGCAGACGAAGACCTCACATAAAATACGAAACATATAAAAGCGGTACTAACCTTTGGTATGTTGCTAATTAAGATTACCATCCGGGGCTGATATAACTAATCCGATAGCCATTGATGTAATGTAGCTGATATAACCTGAATCATCAAAAGAAAAATAAGTAGTGGATTAGAGAAAGTAGAAAAAAAAAACTAAAAGACGTTTTTAATTGTTACTATTTGTTATGGCAGTAACACACATAACATATGATAAATTCTGTGAAGGAAAATACGAACCTTAATAAAGGGAATGATATCCTCTTCAAAATGAAAAGATTCCACGACGTGTACCAATGAGGAGAAGACCCTGATATTAGATTACGGTTAGATGAAAACAATGTAAATGGCGAATGAATTGCTAAATGATTCCAATGAAAGATTAACGGGACTTGAATCTTTTCAACCCACCTGGAAGTCGTATCTAGTATCTGAAGATTTACTTTCGCCTCGGCATATGATACACTTAAAAACCTACACAAGGAGGGGAAAAATTGATTATTTGTGAAGATGATCACAAGAAATAAAAGTATCAAAAACTATGTTCTGCTGACCTTGCAGCACACTGCAGGCTCGTTTTGGTGCAACGGTGTCGTTTGATCACCATCATTGTTATTATTTCGACATGCATCTGATGGTTTAAGACTATTTTCAAGAACATATGTTATGGCATCCCCATACAAGGAAAGATATTCAAAACCCCGAGTCTTTTCTAAAAGATCAGCCTTCAAAAAGTCTTTAAGAATCGAACCTAAAACTCTGAGGCATAACACATGGCAGCCATAAAACTATTAGACACCAAAACAGATACGCAATGTATTCAACATGTTCCAACACCGGTATGAAATTATAGGTGTTTGTAAATGGGAAATATACATTATGGCCAGCAGCCACACCTTTAGATGAATGTGGGTGTTGAGACCCTGCTTCGTCACTGCTGGGATTCCCCTCAAACGACGGGTTGTGCGTTAAAGCCAGAGATACTAACATAAAAAAGGAAAACACAACAGTTATTAAATACTAACATCTTTGCAAAGACAATGTGTAAATGTAACTTAAACGGTGTTGGTTGATCTCATACCAAAGGTGTGTGGATTATGCGTGCCGTAGACGCCGACCACAACAGCACCACCCACAACTTCGAAAGGATGTTGAGGATGATGCTCATCAACGTTCATAACAACACCTGTACTAAAATGCAGTACCTTAGGAACTCGAGTAGCCCCTATAAACATAAAAGAAATAGCTTAAGTATATCCATATGTCAAAAAATTGAAATTGACTATACTTTGTTAACTGCAAAACCAATAGAAGTAAACATTACACAGAACGAACCTGTTACAAATGGGTATATTGACCTGCAAGACGTACTATCCTCAACTTTGGTGATGACATATTTGTAGACTGAAAACCATGTGCTCAACGTCATCTACCTTAGCTTTACCCTTATCAGCGGTGGATGCATGACTATACTGGGATGAGGTTGACTGGAGAGGGCACAGAACCTTAGTTGGTTCGTGAATAACTATACCACAGTAAGACGTTGTCTTTTGGGGCCTGGACATTATCGGAATTACCAAAAACGCAACGAAATTGATGAACATGGCTTCAAATTGAGAAGGTAGACCTTCAAAAACGGGAGGCTGGACTTTCGTGTATGGCTTTACCTGATTGATAGCAGCCACAATCGGTGTTTCTAGTTTTGTTGTGGAAGGTATCATTGATATTAGGGTTTTGAGAAAAATTAATACGAATGATATTAATGGTTTGCAGTGATAATGAATAAAAAGTTTGTATATTGAAAAAATGGATTCTCATAATTATCTCTTTAAAATTATAGGTTTATAGATTTGTGTTTGCAAAATATAATCAAAACAAATTGTTGGTCTGGCGGTAATCATGTTTGTTAATACTGTCAACATCCTAGGTTCGATTCTTGCAAGTGACTAAATTTTTAAACATTATTCGAATTTAAGTTCCATAATTTTATTTTTAAAAAAATGCGTATTCAATGATGACATGACATACGATGCCAAGTGGCATTATATGTGGCATGCCTCCTCTTATATATATTAAAAAACGCCACATGTCATTTAAAAAAATAAAAATAAAAGCCACATAAATACAATGATGACATGGAAATATGACATGGCATTATGGGATGCCAAGTGGCATTTTATGTGGCATGCCTCCTCTTATATATATATATATATATATATATATATATATATATATATATATATATATATATATATATATATATATATATATATATATATAGAGTTAGGATCAAATAAGAAGAATAATAAAAATAAGAAGGATAGGAAGTAACCACAACCACTCATTCTAGATGCACCTACAAAAATGGATGCATCTTCATTCAAATTTTCCCTCCCATATTAAAATGTGTGGCTAGAATTACTTCTTACCCTTCTCATTTTAATTATTCTTCTTATTGGATCCCTTCCCTATATATATATATATATATATATATATATATATATATATATATATATATATATATATATATATATATATATATATAGAGTTAGGATCAAATAAGAAGATTACTTAAAATAAGAAGGAATAAGAAGAACCATATCCGCAAATCCGAGAGGCACCGACCAAAATTAGATGCATCCATATAATCTTAGATGCATTATAACGCACCATAGTGTGTTTTCTAACTTTTAATCAGATGCATATACATATATTAGATGCATTTCATTTTTGCTCTTGTTTTTTGTTCCTCTGCACGTGCCAAACTAATGAAAATCAATTTGCACCATCTATACATCAAATCAACTTTCGAAACTCAAGATGTTGCATCTATATGAATAGAAATGCATCTAATACTAGTTATTGCATCTCAAATGCGTGGTTTTGGTCACTTCTCACAACTTCTTATTTTAATTTACTTCTTACTGGATCCCTACTCTATATATATATATATATATATATATATATATATATATATATATATATATATATATATATATATATATATATATATATATAGTGAGGATCATGTGCGGATTTTTATTTTTAGTGCGGACGTACGGACAGATCTGGACCACCCATTCCAGATCTGATCTTAGTCAAGATCTGCGCTAACTTCACGGTACCAATTGACCATGTAAACGATTTTTTTAATTTTTTTCCTTTTGAGCGATCCTTACTATTGTTATCTTCTTTCATTTTTTTATTTTTTCAGATTTTTCTGACCACTTTTTGTTCTCTTGATTATGAGTCCTACCGTGATATTAACGATATTATGAGTTCTAGTGTGATATTATGAAATTGTGATATTATAAAATGATGATATTATAAAACCAACTGTGATATTAAGTTTTTTACATGTAAAAATGAACCTTGATATTAAGAAACATATGATAGTTACTATGATATTAACAATTTTATTAAAAAAAACATATGATAGTTACGGTGATATTAACAATTATATTAAAAAAAGAAAAAAAGTTCCTGTGATAGTAAAAAGAAACCATGATATTAATATTTTTTTATTAAAAAAGGAACGGTGATATTAATAATATTAGTAAAAAAAACAAAAAAGTAACGTGATATCAAAGAAAAGTTAGTGTGATATTAACAATTTTTATTTAAAAAAAAAACTTTACGTGATATTAATATCAAATCTTGACTTTTGTAAAAAAGTCAAAATCGACCTTAATATCACAATACCTTTAATCATGAAAACGATTTTTTTTTGAAATTTTTTTCAGCGATTCTTAAATATTTTTCATCCTCTTTATTTTTTTAATTTTTTCAGATTTTTTTTTTAAAAAGCTACTGTGATATTTCCGCACCATCCCTACTTAAAAGGCTAAAACCCACCCGATCCCTTCCCTATATATATATATATATATATATATATATATATATATATATATATATATATATATATATATATATATATATATATATAGTGTAGGGTTATTTTCAGAACTAAGAAAAGGTCGATAACTGCGAGAACCAATCTGAGCCATTTATTTTTTGATCAATGGCTACAAATATTGATGGTATAATAGTAATAAATTTAAATATCAAGTTACATTTTAAAAAGGATGGAAGGGCATTTATGTAATTTTGAATTACTCTAAAAAGCTGCCTAATTAATATCTCTTTCATTTTTTAACCTAGTAACTGCCTCCTCTCATTATCATTAACCAAAATCTCAGCAGCCACCCTAACATCCCATCTATTAGTTTTCTTCTTCGATTGTACCATCCTCAAAATGACGAGTAAAAAACCGGAAGATGGTGTTATCCGTAATCTTTTCAAATCAGATTCATCGCATGCTTACTTTATTCATCTCCTCCCATCTTTTAACCTACGAACAACCCCTACCATCCACAGATCCAAAAATCGTCCTCCCGTAAACGTCATATTTGAATCCGTCCTTGATTTATTGGCCGGAATGAAATGCCCTACTTTTTCACCATTCTTGTTCTTTTTTTCAAGATCGAACTTCTGAAGAAATAAACGTTTTTCATCTATCTTTTGTTAATAGAATTATAGTTGATAAATCTGATGAAGACTACTCAATATATGAAAAAGATGAGGCCTGTGGTAGTTTTTATTTTCTCGAGGTATGATATTCATTATGAGGCAATTTGTTATTTTATCTTTAAAAAATTGATAGTGTTAAATTGCAGCATCAACTATGATTCTTAGTTAATATTTATGATTAAAAAATGGATATGTATAATTAAATTGCACTATCTACTGTAATTGATAGTGTTAAATTGATAGGGTCAATAAAGTGATATCCCATTCTTAGGCGATATGTACGATTAAAAAATTGTATCATATGTTAAAATGTAGTATCTTTTGTTTGATTGGTATGTGGCCATTAAGCTGTTTAAAGAAAAAAAAAACAATTAAAGGGATGGCACTCTAATTAATTTAACGTGAAGATGCACCAATTACTAAATACATGTTATATTTTATTTATTTGCAACCATGAAAATTTATTGTTCGTGAAATAAATAAGTACGGTTATGAGTTATGTTTTTAGTAAACAAAGATCTAGTTTTTAATCGGAAAGGATTTTTCATATTGATTTGCAGATTATGATTTATTATTTTGTAAAACTATTAGTTGAAAGAGGTGAGCATATATGTTTTATGGTTGATATAAAAGTAACAGAAGTTTGTGCATATGTGTTTCAATATAAAATCAATGAAATTGTGCATATGTGTTTTGTAGTGAGATAATTAACTTTGTCGTTACTAGGAGGTTCTATGGTTTCATCGTGTAGATAACTATCATTAGAAATTGTGCATATGTGTTTTGTAGTGAGATAACTTTGTCATTACTAGGAGGTTTAATTGTGTTTGTATATGATTGTATCATATTGATGAAAATGTTTCTAGATTATTGAAGTAATAATGTATGTGTAGAATCTACAAATTACCAATATGTGTGCATATGTGTTTCTAGATTATGCACATATGTAGTACTACTTGTTATGATTAAATTAATTTGCATCATTTGTTATAAAAAAGGATCGTGCATATATGTTTTGTTAGTTGTTTTGATTAAATAATATGTTTATTATTTTTTTGTGGTTTACAGGTACGAGTATGATATGCAATATGAAGAGTGCACATGTGTTTTGTACATACTATCTAGCGACAAAATAGTTACGATAAAGATTTAAAGAGTAAAGACGCAAGTGAATGCCGTAGATATAAGTGCAAATGAACTAACTTAAGTATGTATATATAAGGGCATATGGGTGATCTCAGATGCACATATATATACAAAGAAATCAAGAGTGTCCGACGAGGAAAAATACATGTGCATGTGCGCCAACATATTTGTTTTTACTTTTTAAAATTTGTATTTGAATTGTATATCACATGATTTTAAATTTTGTATTTAATGTTTTTGTTTTAAATTGAATACAATATATGTAAAGTACTTATGTATGACATTCCATGCGCTACAAACAAACGTAAATTTACATTATCTAAAAAACATATATGCACCTTCTAAACACATGTAAATCAAACACTACAAACACACGTATATTTACATTATTATCTGAAAAATCATATATGCATCTTGCTAAACATGCATGCAGAAAAAAAAAAATCATAAAAAAAAAAAAAAAAAAAAAAAAAAATTCTAAAATTTAGAGGAAAAAACGTTTTTTTATTAAAAAAATTCAAAAAGAAAAAAAAAAAAAATTTGTTATTACTATTATACCCTTTTGCATTAAATAATAAAAATTAATATGCAAAAAAATCTGATTGGTTGATGCTGGTTCTCGCAGTTCTCGACCTTTTTATGGTTCTGAAAAGAACCCTACCCTATATATATACATATATATATATATATATATATATATATATATATATATATATATATATATATATATATATATATATATATATATATATATATATAGGGGACCTTTCTTTTGAGAACCCTGTTAAGTGCGAGAACTTTGAGAACCCTTCTAAACCAATGAGATTTTTTTAAATATTAAAAATTATTATTAATCCAAAAGGGTATTATAGTAAAATACAATTTTTTATATTATTTTTTATTTTTTTTATTAAATCCCGATTTTAAGTATTCCTAAATTTTCGGATTTTTTTTTTTTTTTTTTTTTTTTTTTTTTTAAGCATGGTTTCATAATCTTACAGGTGCATGCATTTTTTTTAGTGAAGTACATGTATGTTTTTTTGCATGATTTTTTTTTAGTGAAGTACATGTATGTTTTTTGCATGTTTTTTAAGCATGATTTTTTTTAGTGAAGGACATGTATATTTTTTTTTAAGCATGATTTTTTTTTAATGAAGTACATGTATGTTTTTTTGCTAGCATTATTATTTTTTTTTTGAAGTTTGAAGCATAAATTAAAAAACATAAACCATTATAAAAGAAAAAACAAGATTCATATACTTAAATGTTACATTTCATTTAATTACAAGTACAAAAAACACATATGCAATAATCGTATATCTTCAAATCTTCATGTATATTTGTATTCATCCACTTCTCGGTCTTCAATGATATCGTTATTTTCATCAATCTGAAACAAGCATGAACAAAAACAATTAAAACATACATGTTTTCATCAATTAGAACATACATGTTTTTAAAACATACATGTTTTTAAAACATACATGTTTTTAGCATACATGTTTAGAAGCATTCAAGTTTTAAAACATACATGTTTTGAACGTACATGTTCCAATTAACCATGTCTAAGCACAAAAAAATAAACTATAACATACTCTTTTTCCTTTACATCATCCGTAATTTTTCTCACTGATAATATACGCATCAAATGTCTTTCAATAGTATGCATCCAAGTTTTTAAACATACATGTTTTTTTTAGCATACATGTCATTTTTCTGTTAAAAAACTAGAGATGATTACATGAGTACAGGTGCACTTTTTAAAACAGTTCAGTTCGGGTCACTATACTCTTTTTGACTGTATTCACATCATAATATTTTAACACTTCAATAATTCTTGGTCCACATCAGAAAAAGGAGACCATGTCTTTTTCAACAATATCACATCCACCAACTGTAAAGTAACAACTACCCATATTTTTTGTTTTTAGATCGGAACCCAAACATGGTAAATTTAACGAATCATAAACTTACAATGAAATAAGTCTGAACCCGAGTCGCTTCATATCACATCCACCACACCCGAACCCCACAGCGACAAAACACAACAACCATAACGAGGGCAGATCGAAACCGAAACCAAAATCAACCACGAACACAAAATATAAAGATCGAATAAAATATGATCGGAGACTGAAACACGTTACGAACTCTAACCTCTAGGATTTGAAACCAAAACCTTAACCCACAAACGAATCGGAACTGAAGCCTGACATGAATTCGAACCTCCAATGAGCGAAAGCAAAATCTCCTACCCGATGGTGTGTGGTTTGTATATGATGAGAACGATGGTGATGGTAGTCGTTAATGGTGGACTTTTCAGCGGGTTTGTGATGAAAAAATAGTGGTGGCGGCGTTCAGATCTGGAAGAAAGGAGAGAGACGTGTGAATGTGGTGTGTGGTTTGAATATGTAACTGATCTACTAATAAATGAGTGTCTTTTATTTTTCAATATATTTAGGCATTTCCTATAATACCCTTCTTCTTTTAATTAATTATGTTTTGTTTTTATTATAATTACAAAACTGCCACATTCATTTATAACCATTGATCTTATCATCCTATGGCCCAAAAAGAGTTCTCGTAGTTCTCGCACTTAACATGGTTCTCAAAATAAAGATACACTATATATATATATATATATATATATATATATATATATATATATATATATATATATATATATATATATATATATATATATATATATATATATATATATATATATATATATACATATCAAGGTTTTTAAGATCAGGATCCTACCTATGATCGTTTTCGTCTTTGCAAGATCGTGATCGTATGATCGGATCGGGATCCTAAAATCCTACAATAATGTCATTTTTTAATGATCTTTGTAATATTATTCAAACTACAAATTATTATATATTATAAACATGAAATTATATGAATGTTTCATGAAAGTGTTATCCTAAATTATGAATATGGAATGTTTAAGAATGATCACATGCTGTTTTTTAAATTATATAAAAAATAAACCATAATTTTGTAGCTTTTTGTTTTGGTTCGAGAAAAGTAAGATTGGATCGGAAAAGATCTTAGGATCATATGATCAAAATCAGGATCCTATAAGATATTTAGCTTGTTAAGATCCAATATTCACCATTTCTTCTTTACGTTTTATGGGTGAGAGGATCTAGAAAAAAAACTCAATTTTTGGACTTCATTCTTGAAATTGAGGGCACAAAAGCTTTTGAGTTGAGGGCACTATAACATTTTTTTAACAAATCAAACATATTTTCCTACTAATTTAACCCTTCCGTGAACCATTATTGGGAGCCTTTCCCCCACTACTTGTAGCATGCCTCCGCCGCTAACATTGGTCAAAATTTGGATTTCAGCTCATAATAAGTAGGGGTGGCAATTTGTGACCCGACGCGAAACTTGACCTGAAACAGACATGAAAATTAACATGTTCGGGTTGAGTCTAAATAGGTTTTGGGCCGACCCATCTAACCAGTTTATTAAATAGGTCAGGTTCGGGTTGGTATATGTTAAACGAGTCGACCCGCCAACCCGTTTAAGATTTTTTTCAAAAATAATAAAATATATATAGTTTATTATACAGGTTAAATGGGTTAAACGGGTCGACCCACGAACCCATTTAACTTGTTTAACTAGTGTAATGTGCCAACTTGTTTAGCTAAATGGGTTAAATGGGTCAACTCAAAACCCGTTTACCTATTTAACCCTGAAACACCCCCCCCCCCCCCCCCCCACACACACACACACACATATATATATATATATATATATATATATATATATATATATATATATATACATATATATATATATATATACATATATATATATATACATATACATATATATATATATATACATATATATATATATATATATATATATATATATATATATATATATATATATATATATATATATATATATATATATATATAGGGTAGAGTTAAAATAAAAGACAAATATCCGTAAAAAGAATAAAAAGATTTGTTTTTTTTTAAAAATTCTCAAAAAATTACAAAACAATTCCACAAGATCGGGTATGTTGGTGCATAAAACTTTTGTGAAAACATTTTTTATAATTTTGAGTTTTGATACGTTTTTTTTAATGCACAAAAAACGAATTTTGATGCGCAAAAAAATTTTGATACACAAAATTTTTAACTTGTTTTAGTTAGATGTGCAATGTTATTTTGATGAAAAAAGTCAAAAGAAGTTGGGTGCAAAAACCAATTTTTGATGCACAAAAAAACGATTTAATGCGCAAACGTATTTTTTCATAATTTTTTTTCGGAAAAAATATCGCCTTTTAGAAAAAAGTTTTTCACAACTTTTTCATGCACCAACATACCCGATCTTGTGGAATTTTTTGGGAATTTTTCGAGAAAGTTTTTCCAAAAAAAAATCTTTTTATCTTTTTATGGATATTTGTCTTTTTATTTGATCTTTATCCTATATATATATATATGGTAGTGGCAAAACCCGTCCGATGGACGGGTATGACTTGTGGTTTTTATTTTTAGGATTTAGTAGAACAAATATATACTAAAAAGTAATTAAAAGTTAAATGAAACGGTTAATATCTATAAATGATGTTACCATAATCCAGTTGGGTCATATCCATTTTTTTATTTAGTTAGGCAATACATGGGTCAGAAATGCCTCTTTTAAGTGTCATTTTTGTTTTTTGTAATTTTATGTTGTGAAAACTATAGTTTGTGCGATAAAATGAAAACGTCTCATACTCATATTACAGCAACCACCTGGGAGCAAAAACTGTCATTGTGTTTCAAAGGGCATTGGAAGATGTTAAGTCGAACATTCATGAATTACACCATTCAGTTTATAGTATTTGGTAATCCATCACTCTTTATAAATCAAGGTGATGAGAATTAGTTTTATATTGTTTGACAAAGTTGATTATGCCCATTAGAAGAGCTAATAAATCCATACATTACAAATTGGAAAAAATTAATAATGATTAAAAATTGTGAACTCTTTAAAATAAGTACCAACTAAAATTAACAATAGCCTATACCTTTGGTTTAATTATAAAGATAAGATCTTTGAACTACTGAAGTCCAAAGATTGGTTAGCTTAGTTAGCTAACGGGTGTAAATGGGTATCAAGCTCATCCACGGAACCATTAGCAGCTAATAAGTAGGCTAATGCAACAACCTGCAATACAACCAACTCAAAATTAGGATATAATTTTTTTTTAGTATAGTGTTTAGGATCTATTACATGCTTGAGAAGCTTTATCAGGCAATAGACAATTCAAAGACACTTAAAGAAGCAATTCCAAACACTTCGTTTAGGCAATTCCAAACACCGCGTTACTGAAATAAGCAGTTTCATTCAAAGACACTTAAAGAAGCAATTCCAAACACTTCGTTTTTACCAATGCACATATTTATTTTAATTGACATGAGAAAACTTATGTTGTTGCGAACTAATGAAATAGTTAGCATACAAATGCTTACAATATCCTTAATAAGTTAATAGGCAAAGTTAGATTATTATTTGTATATGTTGCACTATTATAATAATACATAAAGAGAATGATACTAGAAATTGTTGGAACTCAATCTGACTTATCTCTAACACATTATACGCTTTTAAGACTTCAAATTCTCAACAAATAGTTTTTATTTTTTAGTCAATTCTTTTACATCTTCTGTATATTAAACTGGTGTATATATTAAAAACAAACTTAAATTTTATGTGATTAACCATACATGAATGTTGGAGCTCAAAGCATGGAAAAAGCTGATTCATTATCATTAAAATAGCAAAACTACTAAAATACACTTTGAATTAAACATGCAAGAAATCACAAGTCGTGCCCGCCCTTGGGCGGGCTTAAATGGCTAGTATATATATATATATATATATATATATATATATATATATATATATATATATATATATATATATATATATATAGGTTTGGGTTATTATGAAAAGTTTCTTAGAATGAAAAGAATGAGAAGGCATGTGGAGGTGACATGTGTCACCTTTGCCACATCATCATGCCACATCACCATACCCCACCCCCACCCACCCACCCCCGCCCCTACCCCTCCCCCCCGAAAAAAAATTTTTTTCCCGGCAAAAAAATTTTTTTTTTGGGCAAAAATTTTTTTTCCCGCCAAATTTTTTTACTGCATCACAGTTATAAAGTTACTGCATCGCAAATCATAATTTTAGTGCATTAAGGTTATAAATTACTGCATCACAGTTATAAAGTTACTGCATCACAGTTATAAAGTTACTGCATCACAATCATGATTTTTGTGCATTAATGTTATAACATTGATTTTAGTGCATCATAGTTGATGCACTTAACTATTAACTATGATGCAGTAACTTATAATAAAGATGCACCAAGACTTATTAGTGCATTAAGGTTATAAGTTACTGCGTCACAATTATGATTTTAGTGCATTAAGGTTATAAATTACTGCATCACAGTTATAAAGTTATTGCATCACAATCATGATTTTAGTGCATTTAAGGTTATAACCTTGATTTTAGTGCATCATAGTTGATGCACTGAACTATTAACTTATAATAAAGATGCACCAAAACTTATTAGTGCATTAAGGTTATAAGTTACTGCATCACGGTTATAAATTTACTGCATCATAATCATGATTTTAGTGCATTAAAGTTATAAAAATACTGCATCACAAGGTTATAAATTACTGCATCACAATTATAATTGTGATGCAGTATTTTTATAACTGTGATGCAGTAATAAATTTTGGCGGGATTATTATTATTATTATTTTTTTGCCCAAAAAAAATTATTTTTTGGCTGGAATTTTTTTTTGCGTGGAGGGGCGGGGGGGGGGGGGGGGGGGGGGGGAGGGGAGTGGGGTGGTGGGTGGGTGAGGTGGGGGTGGGGTGACACATGTCACATGACATGGCATGGTGATGTGGCAAATGTGACACATGTCACTTCCACATGCCTTCTTATTCTTTTCATTATAACCCTACCATATATATATGTATATATATATATATATATATATATATATATATATATATATATATATATATATATATATATATATATATATATATATATATAGACATTTTATTTTCAGAACCCACTTTAAATGCGAGAACAACTTTTTTACAACTAATAATACACAATGTACATCATTTAATGCTCCATAGCATTTTGTTATTTTTATTTAATCAAAAGGGTATAATAGTAAAATACATTTTCATATTATTTATTTTTAATTAATAAATCCCTTTTTTTTAACCTTTAATTTTTGGAATTTTTTTTTTCAGAATTTTTTTTTTCTTTTATTTTTTGGGCATGCATATTTTTGAATGATTCAGTGCATATGTGTTTTTTAGATTTTATTTTATTTTTTGAAATAATTTTTTGAACATATATGTTTTTCAAATAGTAAAGTGTATTTGTTCTTTTTTAAATAATGTAAATTTATAACAAACCAAAAACATAGCTGATATACACAAAATTCAATATTAATTGAAATACAATTAAAATACAATTAAAAATATGGATCTTTATTAGAAAAAACAAGATGCATATACTTATATTTTACATTTCGTTAATTACAAATACAAAAAACACATATGCAATAATAGCATTTCTAAAAAAATCGCAAATTATCTTCATATATATATATATATATGTTTTCCTCAACTTCTAGGTCTTCAATGGTCAATATCTTTATCAATCTGAAAAAAGCATACACAAAAACAATTACTACCTCCGTCCCAAAATAATTGTCCTCTTTTGACTTTTTGAAGTCTTTATTTTTCAACTTTGATCTTAAATATTTTTATTTGTGTTATATAATAATTGATAGCAAAATATATGAATGAATTGGTTTTTAAATGTTTTTTCATTAGTATAATTTTCATCAAGTATTATTTAACACATACAAAAATATTAAAGATCAAAGTTGATAAATTAAGACTTTAAAAAGTCAAATGAGGACAATTATTTTGAGACGGATGGAATAAATAACAAATAAATAGGAAACAAAATTTAATCACAATAACTATGATAACACATATGCACAATATAAGATGCTTATGCAACTATAAAACACATATGTACCATTTCATTCATTTTATATTAACCATAAAACATGTATGGATTTGAAGTTTCACATCAGATTTTTTCAAACATATGTGCACCGTTCCTTAAAACACGTATGCACCATTCCATAAACACGTATGCACCATTCCAAAAAAAACCATTAACACGTATGCACCATTCCTTAAAACTAATTTTTCTCATTTAATAAACACATATACACCGTTCCTTAAAACATAGTAGTATATGCATTGTTCCTTAAAACACGTATGCACCATTCATAAAAAACCATTAACATGTATGCACTATTTCTTAAAATATTTTTTTCTCATTTAATAAACAAAATAGATATTGTTTACCAACACATGCCTAGTTTACTATCGAGCACAAGATAGACAAAATAACATACATTGGACGTGGTTGCTACGTATTTTTTACGCATACAAACATAAACATTTATCAAAACCGTAAATCCGTAAGTACATACCATGAGTTTTGGTTCTATTTAGTTTTGAATTCAGCCCACCACCAATTTAAATAATAAGTAAAGAAAATCAAAAGCAATTAAAAAATTGAATAAAATAATAAGGCTATAACTCGTTCGTGAAGTTACAATCTCAAATGGAGGGAATCACAATGATTTATGTATTCTCTAATTGCCACAATATTACAAACTTGCATCACCAAGTACCATTATCAAGATCTTAAAACAAAAATACTTTCGAAGATGTACGAAAGTATATACGTATTTTGTATTCCAGATTGTTTTCATCTTGATCTATTTTAATATACTTTTTGTTTAATCCTTTTTCTATAATTGGTTGAATATGAAGACATTTTGAGGATGTACCAAAGTATATACGTACGAAAACAAAAAATAAAATCACTAATAGTCTTGTAAAATTTTCAGTACCTACTATTTTAATAAAATCAATTAAGCAAAAAGTTATAAACCAATAAACAAACTCATTCAAAAACACACTACCACTCTAGTACATTTACTTTCCTCTAAGTAAATTCATGAATCTTACATGACAATTAAAACCCCGCTTTTACCTTTTACCCATCGAGTATTATTTATACCTAATTAAAAATAGAGTTTCTTGGATCATAGATTCATAGACGTACCTTCTACCTTCGGAAAAGAAGAGATTGATAAATAAACAAAGATGCTTGTTTGATTGTGCGAAAGGTAAAACAAGAAAGGATATGTTCGATTTTTTTTTGGCTGCGCTTTAAATAGAGAAAAAAATTAGGGCGATTATTAGGTTTTTAGGGGAGAGAGGAGAGTGTATACGTAAATAAACTTGTACCTCCACTTTTTTGCGGGTGAATTAGAAATGCCTAAATTATCCTTTTAGATTTACAAAAGTTACCTAATCTTTATTTTAATTACATTAATGACACAAGTTATCTCATCCATTAATCAAATGATCTAATGGCTTAACAGTGGTTCTCGCAGTTCTTCATTTAAAGTGGGTTCTGAAAATAAAGTTTCACTATATATATATATACACTAGCTTAAAGACCCGTGGATTCACGGGATTTTTATAAAAATATGAGAATGAAATAATAATAAAAAACGAAGGTAAACATGTTCTATCAATAAAAATTATAATATGAGACAATACATTCGTGAATACATGATTTATACGACAATTAATTAAGTTACAAAGAATTAAATGAACAAACATGGATGTTGTTGTCGTTTCAAAATTTGAAGGTCTTGAATAGCAAAGGACGTGTGTGAGCAAGCATGAATTTGGTAGGAAATGCCAATTCCATGGACACCTAACAATACATACACAATATAAGTAAAATTATTTGATACATGATTTATAATGCATTAGAATCTAAAAAATGGTACCAAAAATTTTTAACTTGTACACACCTTTTTGATCTTGTTCATAGGCCTTCAAGAACTTCTTTGTAAACGACATTCGTAGTGGTTTTACACATATTTCCTTCGTCATCACAAACTACAACCTTTAAACCACTCTTACTCTTAACTCTTGAGACAACAACGTATAGCTGTCCATGAGTGAAAACAGGTCGGGGGAGATACAAACCAACTTTTGATAACGATTGACCCTGGCTTTTGTTAATTGTCATTGCGAATGAAACTGAAATAGGAAATTGTTTCCTGACAATCTTAAGCGGTAAACGCTTATCAGAAGGAGTTATTTTCAGCCTTGGTATGATTACGGTTTTCCCAAAGTTGGTTCCGTTAATGATTTTAGTGTGAATAGAAGTTCTCGTTAATTTAAGAACTTGTAGTCTTGTCCCATTACACAAACCATTGGCTTGATCAATGTTTCGCAACAACATAATGGGGACTCCTACTTTTAAACAAATTCTATGGTTTGGAACACCTGAGAACTTCAATCCATTGATAAATTCAGGCGAGAAAACGGACTGATCAATGATGCTACCAATTTCACTTTTGTCAACACTGTCACAACTTAGGAAAACCATTTCTTCACCTGGAAACATGTCCAACATATGCTCATTTATGTTGTCCACCACTTCATTTGTAGGAGCAAGGATTGCCTTTTCCTGAAAGTATTCAGGATCATGTATGTTATCCAAAAAGTTTGGATAAGTGCAGGCAATAATAGATTTAACCGGGTCATCAGCGACATCTATTAAAATTTCTTGTGGTAAATCTATAGAAACCTCTCAGTCATTCTGTTCTCCAAGGTCTCCGTCTCCGACTTTCAATATCCAATCTGCAAATTCTCGTATCTCGTTGACATCTTCAGGTCGTGATCCAACAGTTAGCCTCATGTTCGCAGTCAACTTAAGAACTTTGCAATAATCCCACATATATGATTTCCTCAACGAAGCAGTAACAATGTCTTCCCGGGATCCCTTTGGAATAACAGGTAGAACCTGCCTAAAGTCGCCACCAAAAACCATGGTCATGTTTCCAAAAGGCTCATCGGACATTTCATACCTGCTTCTACGAAGTATGTCTCTCAAAGACCGATCTAATGCTTCAAAACATAGTTTATTTGCCATTGGCGCTTCATCCCATATAATAAGTTTACATTTCTTTAACATTTTCCCAAGATCGCTTTGAGGACTTATAGAGCAAGTAGAAGTTTCATCAACGTTGATAGGAATATGGAATCTTGAATGAGCAGTTCGGCCTCCCGACATTAACAAAGAAGCAATACCGCTGAATGCCACATTCAAAACTATATCACCTTTTCTTCTAATACCGACAGCAAGAGTCTTCCATAAGAATGTCTTACCCGTACCTCCGTAACCATAAACAAAGTACACTCCTCCTGTTCCGGTGTCAACTGAGTGTATTATGGTGTCATACACACCATTCTGTTCTGTGGTCAAAGAGCCGTACAGGCGTTCGTACTTAGTTTCCAACTCGACCGGATTATAATTAGTCTCATCGTGTATAAGTCGGTTACCAAATTCACTTATGTATCTATCATCTGGATAAGGCATATCACGCCAATTCCTCAATGTTGAGTTTCTTGATCTCAGCAGCTGCTCAATATAGAACAAAGCAACGTTTTTTTTCCTCGTCACTGATAATCAAATCTGCATTAGAGCATAGCAATGCAAGAACTTAATAAACAGATGAGTGATTAAAAGATTATAAATAATATGGTTAAATAAACATATAAGCAAACATAAGTAATATTTGATCAGTGTATAATTACAGATCATAGTCTACAAATATATCTTATGGATGTTACCTGGAATTTGCAAAATCTGCCTCCTCTTATGTTGAACATCTTGCGCAAGCAAATGCCATGTTTGTAACCAAACAGTAAGAGGCGTGGTAAGTTCATTTTGCGAAAGCAATGTCACAAATAACTCACGAAGATGTTCAGGGCATGCCCAATGAGCTGCGTCTTTAATACTTTCAACATACTCCTTGTCGTCCTCTAAAAGTCCTGCTGCGTAGCAAGCATCTTTATAAGTTGGATAAACTATGCCATTAACCTTTCTAATGTCAGCGTGTGTCTTGCATCCTTTTGCACTGTTTAGCAGCATTCTGCAATAGTAAGCGTCTCCGGTTGATATTGGAACGCTATGAATTCTTCCAATCGATCTTCCCTGTTTTCTAAGCGTCCAAATTCTATTAGGACCGTTCCATACATATTTTGTAGGAAACTCAGCATACGTTAGCTCCCTTGCCTCCGGAAACCTTCGATTCATTCTCAACCAACCTTCGAACATATCAGCACCAGCGGTCGGCTTCTCAACAGCTGTTTCGAGATCAGCGTCTTCGTCATACACAACCTGATGCTCGCCTTCAAGATGAAACGACAGCCTCTCAACAGAAGGTGTTCTATAATGAATCTCAAAACCAAATATCCTTCACGCTGCCTCGCAAGCAGATAGGTATCTGCAATCTAAGAAGGCCTTTATCTCGTCAATCGGTTTATCAATTTGTTGACCATCAACAGTTGTAACCGGTTCATACAATTGGGCCGACACTCTATCCGGACCTTTGTTTATATACTTAAACAAATATTTTATTGATCCCGTTTGGTTGCACCATTCAACATTAATGTGGCATTGGTAACGTTTTAGCAGCTGAGCATTATAAGGGATGACATAACCGTTATGTAACTTATGGCCACTCTTTTCGACATATCTTCCATTGTCAGGTCTTTTATATACAGGGTAGCCATCCGCGTCGACTGAACTGCGGTGGGTGAATTTTTTTGGGAAATGTCTGGTACATTTACCGTCGGAACTACAAACCTGATTTGGGTCATCCGCACCGCACAGACCATGCATCATGAAATCAGAAACCAACTTGAACAAATCCGGGTCATTTTCTTTATCTGGTATCTCGGCAGATATGTATTTGTCAATCTGTTCAGCGTTTGGAACCTTGTCATCCCTATGCAAGAACAAACATACATGCGCGTGCAAAAGTCCTCTTTTTTGAAACTCAACAGTATACACAACTGCACATATTATAAACATTATGTACATGTAATAATACAAATGTTTATGCCTTAAAGTTGCTTATGTAAGAAAAAATATTAGTAAAGTTTATGTATAGTACCTGCTTGAACGCGTCCAAATAAACGCAATTCTTTCAAATCAGTCATTAACTGGTCAAGTTTCATTTTGAAAACTCTTGTAAGCACATCGGGGCGATCTGAAGATGAAAGATTATGCTCTTGCATATATCTTGCAATCTCCGGCCAATTTGGATTGCATGTTACTGTTATGAATAAGTCCGGACAACCGTACCATCTACATAACGCCATCGCATCCATATAGTTTTGCTTCATGTACCTTGGTCCTCCGGTAAATGTAGAAGGCAACACGACTGGCTTTCCAAGGGCGGTTGGGTCTGTGTTTCCGGATGCAATGCTTGCACGTATGTTTGAGTAGCTGTCACACCTCAGTTTTGATTGTTTTGCTCGATTGAAATATAAGCGCTCAGTCTCAACCATAGTGTAACCATCCATAAGAAACTGCTGAAACAAACGACCTCCACGCGTAAATAAATTTTCTTGATTAGGACGGTCCTGTATTTGGTAGGCAAACCACTGCCGCATTGTAACTGTTTTGTCCTTCTTATCTGTCGCCGACTGGCCAGGTTTCTTTCTTAGTGGAATTTCCAAATGATACCCATCTTGCGCACGTGGCATCAACAATGGGTACTGCAACGGAAGGTACATAGGATGAAAAATATTTATACGTTGCAACCCTTCACTATACTTGTCTATCACAATGTCTCTTTGTTCCGCTAATGAATCGAAGTCGCCTACAATAAGGCCAGCAACCTCATTGGCAGTAGGAAGATTGTAATTTCGTCCATCTTTCCCACGCTTTGCTATAAGCTTTATTTTTATATTCTGCTCGCTATCTTGTGTGTAAGAGTCACGCGCCCTTCTAAATGTTTGTACCAAATCACTTGAAGTGTCTAATACTTGTCTTACGTCGTTGATAATGTTTCTATCGATAGGATGGTTAGACTTCAAAGGAATGGAGGATGATTTAGACTTGCTGCATGTTATAATTTGAACAGACAAAACATAAATTCATAATGATGCACAACTCATTATTAAAAAACATGGTATTGACGTAAATGGAAATAAAGAAAAAGTTAATATACCTTAATGCTTGTTCTCTATTCTCATTTTCGTTTTCTGTGTCATATATATACAGCTGTGCAAATTTCGGTCGACCACCTGGTTCAGGAAGCAAACTACCAATACTATGGTATGTTTGTCCATGCAAGCGGAAAACATATGGAGCACGACCTCTTCTGTTAATTGAATCGTCTACCTTTCCACCCATTGATGTAAAAGCAAACATGCTATTGTATGTTCGAATGTTGTTTTTGAAATTCTGGCTTTTTGCATCCGTATTATAAAATAAATCGTGTAACGGCTGAGGAGCAGCAAGCGGTTGTTTAATAGCCACTTTTCCCTTGCTACAGCATAAAGTATACGGTTTCTTTGTTGGATCACTTCTGTATCCTTTACTGGCTTCCGCTTTCCATAGCAAAGCATGACATTCTGTGCACTCAAAACACGGATCACCATGGTCGTAGTAGTCTGCAAATTTATGTTTAAAAGTTATTCATTGATGTTTAAAGATTACTACTCGTATTATTCTGTTTACTTGAATATACACCTAACGTATAGAATTACCTTCTGATATACCACTGAACTTGTCGTATACTTTTCTGACAGTTCCATCGTCGTCATTAAGATTAAATCTAACTGGCGATGGTCGTTGCAAAGCAGTTCTCTTAGATCTTTTAGGTTGCGTTGATGACTCACCCACATGGTACGTTGAATTCTGTGTTATTATAGCTGGAGTGGTGGTTCTAACACCAGACGTAGATGTATTGTTAGGACATTCATAAACGTGAGGAATCTCGGCCGTTTGGAAACAAACTTAAAATAAATCATTAAAAGAATCATGGAAAACATTGACATGTAACGATGCAGAATACATGATCATAATTATGATATCCAAAAATTACCGTTGGAAAGATCAGGCAATAAAGATTGTCCTTGCCGTGTTGTTGCAACTGGAGTTGTTTGGGGAATAATTGTTGGCACAGTTTTACGTCGTGTTCTACCACGATTAACACTGCTAACTGTGTTTATAGGAAGTGGAGTTTGCAACACTATAGAAAACCTCAAATAAGTTATAAAGAGTATTAATGTGACAAAACGTACGTATGCTGCAATGTTTTTGGGGCCAATATGTTGTTTCTGGTTTGTCAAAATGATTATAATTGTATATGCTTTTAAAAAAAGGTGATTTTGAAAGTCTTGTTGAATTACGGATATTGATACCTATTACGTAGTATAAGAATGGTTTCCCAATAATGCGACAAACAGGTGTATTAATCTACTCTTGTAACAAACTCACAGTTAGTAACGTCTGTAAGTGGTGTGTTAAATGAACTCTTTTTCGGCCGACCTACACTTCGAGAAACTGGACCTAAATAGAAAATGTAAAATAATATGCAAAGCAAAGGAAATGGCATCACACTTTCTATTTTGAGTTAATAAAAATAGTATAATAAGAATCCCGTATAACATATTTAAAGTTCTGATCAAACCTTTACGGTTATCTGCTTCTTTGGACAATGAATTGCTTGATTGTGATGTAGGCAGCGTTGGTGACAGAGGATCATCTAATAGACAAAAAAAAAGTTAGAGCATCATATGAAATAACGGTTATGGTAGGTTCTTATGTATACATAGATAAATATACATGACGGTAACTCTGCCAAAGAAACTCTTTTGTTAGAAGGTGGCGTTACTGTTGCTGATGCTTGCATCGGTATATATTGGTTGTTAGTAAGTCTGCCTGAGGAAGTCGCACTTCTGTTGAACGCATTAGAAGAATGCGTGTTTGAAACATTTTTTGGTTGATTCGATGTAATTGAAGCTGGACATGCGGAAACTGTAATGAGTCTTGGTTTTGGATGAATAACTCTCTTACCAATATAAATTACAACTAAAAACATTGTACTTTTGACGTAGCATGTATAATAAGATATGAGAGTTCCCATAAGTACCTTTTGAAATGTCATTCAAAGAATGTTGCCATTTCCGTGTTGCATCAACTGAAGCTGGTTGGTTATCGCTTGTTGCCAATGAATGAGGCGAAAGTGAACCAAGAGCTTCATTGGTAATAGTGTTGGGAAAAATAGTCCTTTGAGATACTATAAAAGAATAACATAAACGTGTTTCCACCAACGATTGTTATGTATGCAAGAAGTACATATAATAAATATATAGCATATGGCTCTAACCATTTGATATAGCTGAATTTGGAGTTTGTAAAAACCCGAGAGCATTAGAAGATGTAGCCAAAGTTGTTTGTTGTTGTGGTACACGTGAAACACAGGCTGTAAATTTTGAGTTAACATTTGTAGGTTGCGTAAAATTTGTAGTTACACTCTGACTCAAAGGTGAAAATCGAGTTTGTAACGTCGAAAGAGTATTGTTGCCAAATATGGGGTTGGTTGTCTGTGAAGTTGCTCCTAAATGTATATAAAAACAGTTTAGCGATGTTCATGTAGGCATAAACATAAATGGCTATAATGTTAACAGGTCATGACTTCAAACTATAGTCTAACATACATACTCTAGAAACTGGATACCTTGAAAAATAGGTGAAGGAAAAAATGTTGTCGAGTTACCAATATTGTGTACAGCATTTAAACTTGGTCGAATAGCTGTGTAACATTACAGAATGAAAAGTTTCAAAAACTGATACTAAGTACTAACACTGATAAGAAGTTGCTTCAATACATTGTTTTTCACATGTGATTATGTAAGTAACTTACAGTTGCTAACATCTGCAAGCGGTAGTCTGTTAGTAGCTCCTGGTTTCGATCTTATCCTTTTGCGCAACTAAAGGTAACAAATTTAAAAAATATATACTATGACCTTGAAACGACATGGCATAAGAGATTATAGATTCAGTTAATGAAAGCACATGTTACAACAATCATTATAATTTAAATTAAAGTTGCGAGCAAACCTTGAAGATTATCTGCTTGTTTTGAAGATGAATTCGTTGACCGTGATGTAGGCAATGTTGCAGTCAGAGGATCATCTAATAGATAGAAACATAAAAAGTTAAAATAACATATGAAATAATGTTATAACAGGTTGTTATGAATACATATTAACACATACATGTAAGAATCTCTGCCAAAGAAACTCTTGTGTTAGAAGGTGGCGTCAATGTTTCTGACAAAGGGAGTCTTTGATTTGAAGGTTGAGGTTTGTTATTGATTGACACCTGTTTCATACGCTTTCTGGGAAGTCTTTCATTGTTTTCATCCATGGTAATAGACGTTTACGACTTTTGGTGATTTTTGGAAGACAAAGAAAGTTTATAAATGTGATGTGAAAGGCATGATAATTATGAGGCTACTGATTGGTTATCAATGGTATGTTATGATTTGTAAATGTTTTTTTGAAATTTGAATTTGTATAGAAACTTCTGTAACCACCATGTAAAAAATTATAACTGATATGCAATCTTTTTTATTAATACTAAAATTGAATGGCATTTATCATTGACTATCTCATGAATGTTAATACTGATTGACATAATATTGATTGATATTAAATGAAATTTGAATACTAACATAAACTCATCTATATTAATCGCTCTATACTATCAAGTATCAAGAAAATTTGATAAAGGTCTTGTCTTATTTGGCATAGTTTTAGCAAGCTAACGTACTCAAAAACCATCTTCGTGATGTTAATGCCCGGTATAATATCTTCCCATCGATTCATCATCATCGGAAACATAAGGTTGTTGTAAATTTTTTCCGGCATCTTCATGAATGTAGTTGTTATGAATATCTAAAGAGCGGAAAGGTTCATGTGGAATGTTGTTGATATTAACCCACACACCATCGTCGTTTGTGTTGTTATTGTTTTCAATATGTGCATCTGCTTCTTCATCAATAAGAGCAAACTTTTTATCTTTTGTACCAAACAAACTGTCTTGTTTATCAAGTAATTGTTCGTCATCGCTAAAATCGTCCAGATGGTATACATGATCATTAAAATGAACAAATAGTTTGTCATCCTTTTTATCAGCTTGTTTAGACTTAGAGTAAACTGAATTGTGGAATAGCCCTGATTCATCATTCGCTTCTTCTTTCTCTTCATCCTTTTTTCCACGCCTTTGTGCAGACTTGGTTTTGCGCTTTATCCTCATTGGTTTCACATCATCAGATTCCTATCAAGATGTTTAACCATGAATCATATAAGTTACTACTATGTAAACACAATTTAGTAGTATTTTTTGATATGTTCATACCTTTTCTAATACGTGTGCAAGTTTTTGTGTATCGTTATCAGAAGTAACACGTTCCACAACAGGGTTGCCATCTTTGAGTAGTCTTCGTCGTTTCTTTGTGACAGAAATCCGCTGATAGGAACAGAAAGAAGAAAAGTTAGTTTGTAAATTTAAATCTCTTAAACGTTTGAAATTTATATAATAAGAACTGAATACAACATTCGATGATGATTCGCTATTGAACATGCTTTGATACTCGTATATGTTTTGTGTTCCTGAATTATATGAATGAGTATGGGATTTATGTAGTTTCAATATTTTAGTTATTATAGGAAAGTAGATCAAGATATATTCTAAACAAATATGTGTTATTATGATAATGTTTGATTTGATTCTATTGTTTGTAAAATTTGTTTGTGTATATCTTCATTTTGAAGTTAAAGTAGGTATTTGGAAAGGATAGTAGAAATATGATATTTTAGTTGTAAATTTGATATGATTTCAAGTTTATGTTGATTGTTTAAAACAAAGTGTGTAAATGTATTTGTTTCATTCGCTTTATTCATTTTCATATTTGTTACTTACATTTGCAAATGCAGAACAAATCCTTACATGTTATTTTTGAATTGGAAATAAGCACTTATATTTGTAATGACTCGTTCTTTTAAATAAAATTAAAAACTAAAGACAATTAGCTTTGAAAAAGTAAAGACAATTATTCTCCTTTGCAAAATGCGGGTGAAATTATGCCGTTGGAGGCGAGCAATATGAGCATTCGCATTTTCCAGGTGGGCATTTGCAAGTTCCTGAACAAACAGGGCAATGACAGTTCTCCTCAATTATACTTTTAAGTATATATGGATAACTGGAATCATATGGATCTACGGAATCATTGGAATCATAGTATGTACTATTTCCAGATTCAAATGGTTGTGGTTTTTGATCGTCGTTTCCTATCATAGGATCACATACAAAATCGTTGTCCAAGATAGTTGATGTTCCATTTTTCTTGTCATGAACGACTGATTCTTCAAAAAAACAAATAATATCCGTTTTGTCTGCACCATGTTCCTTGGCAGATTCAGTGTTTGTTGGTGCATCGCATTTCTTTAACAGATGCAAATTTTTGTCCTATAATACATGCAAAGGAATAGAATGTATTATTGTTAAGGGAAATAAATGTTTCGTAAACTAAATTTATATAAATTCATAAAAATATCGAAAGAAAAGTGACGTGGTTGTGTAAACGTATAAGTACTAATTACAATTTAAATGCGAAAGCGGCAATGTTGGATTACTTGTTGGTTGAATGTGTGTAAAAGAGACAGAGGAAGCTATCATTTAAAAGAATAAATCATAATGTATCTTTTAACATGGGATGAATGTAAAAAATAAATTATTCGTTTATATACAGATGAATATACGAACATCGGTTCCGGAACATTCTCTAAACAAACAAAAGGATCTTTGTGAAACGATATTTAATTGTAACTAAATGTGTTAGTTATTACAAATTTTGTATACATATATATATTAAGTAAACTATAGTTACTTTAAAGTGTATTTGAGATCCTATAGATGGAGGATATATGCAAAACAATTATACAATAGCATAGTGTAGATGAAACGCAAATAGTTGCTTAAGTATTATGAAAAAACATGTACATGGTTGTGTAAATGTATAAGTACTAATTACAATTTAAGTTCGACAGCGGCAATGTTGGATTAGTTGTTGGTTGAATGTGTGTAAAAGAGACAGATGCACCTATCATTTAAAATAATAAATTATAATTTTTGATTTACCATGGAACGAATGTAAAAAATAAATTATTCGTTTAGATAAAGATGAATATACGAACATGGTGCCGGAACATTGTCTAAAAGAAACAAAGGAATATGGGTGAAACGAACTTTAATTGTAACTAAAGGTCTTAGTTACTACCAATTTTGTATACATATTGTTGTATACAAAATTTGTAGTATCATGTTTTTCTTGCATTGACTTTAAAGTAAACTGACTAATGTATGTGAGTTTCTTTGGTTGGATTATACTTTAGTAAATAATATGACTCATCCGTAGAATATGAAAGATTTCGTTGATAAATCTTGTAAAGTAATGGCATATTCGTGATCAGTAAATTGCTAAAAGCTATTGCTAATATAAGTCACAAATTCTAAATAACATTCTGAAGGTCATCATGTGTGTGTTGGTGACCGGACGTTCATTATATCAGGATCTCATTAGATTTTTGTTGTCAAGAGCAAAAATAACGTACGCATAATCTGTCACAGATGCTTCTTATCGTGAATGTCATGATTGTTGACATTGCTTAGTAAATGTATATAATTAACAGGGAGATATAGACAATTAAATTGTTTAGCAGTTCATCTTCATTGATTGGCTACACTAACAAAACCTTTTAAAAAATTGGGTTACCTTGTTTTTTTTTAATTGTATATGACAAAAAGCAATGTTTGCATGTCAAATGTATTAAGTCCAAATGTGAATACAAAACAAATTCTTGCATCACTTTGTGCAAATGTATGTATTACACACATCACTTGGTTGTGAAACATGTAAGTGATAAAATGTTACTAAACAAAACTTGTGTGCTTTTGTGAAAATATAATTGAATTAGTTATACAAACTTATACAAAAATGATAATTAAATCTACAATATAACGCTTGACGGCTTGAGCACTTATGCATCGGAAAAATTCAACAAAAACCATCATGACACTGAGTAACGTATATAGATAGGTGTGATGTTTACGGCGGTCCTATAATTAACCTTTAACTACCCCAATAATTTCACAACACACATTCAACTGGATCTCCTCCATCTCTCTATGCAACAATACAGGTTCTCCAAATAATTTTATTTTCTTTTTTTTCTTGAATGATTTTGTGTTAATAATGCAGAGATTAAGCACCGATCAAACTATTTTTAATGTTTGTGATTATTGTTAGATTTCAAAACAAAGGAAAAACACGGTTCTGTTAAAATGAAATACCGATTGACACTGCATGTGTGGTTAGATGATATGAAACATATAAAAAATAGAAAATACTACTTTTAAAGATATGTATGAGTTATGTTAGAATAATTTTAGTAGGACTTTGTTAGCTAGTTAAGCAAGATCTTCCTAAGAATCTTAATATAGGTATTAACATTGTATGCAATTATGGGGATAAGTTTGGCTAACATTAGTATAGTATAGATTAGTTGTTGCATATGAAAAAGGGTGTGATGGTGTATCAAAGGTGGAAGAGCTAAACAAACATATACTGTAACATGGAGATATGATTAAACAACATGAGGAACAATTTCAGAATGGATGTCTAGTTAAATTGTATGAAAATATGTGCGCAGTTGAAGTTAGTACTTTTAAATAATTATATGGGTTAAGATATTATCGATTTACTAAGACTTTGTTGAATGCTTACTGAATATGTAATTATGCACTGAGTATCGGTATGAACATTGTCTGCAACTATGGCGGGAAGGTAGTTTGGGTAGATTGTCGATTAAGTTTTCCATATGAAAAAGCGCGTGATATGATATAATATGGTGAACGGACAAAAATAGGTATTCGTACGGTCAAATGGTTAAATGATTATAGATGTGTGCAACAGTTTAGTATGTAGTAACATATACGAATGTGCATATATTTGTTGATGTGAACACTTGTTGACCCTTTGAACGTGTGTTGTTTTATTAAATAGAATGATGATGCAGTTTTTGGTTGAGGCAAACCAAATTAACATTAGAACATTACAGGTATGTTGTGGTATGATCGAGTTATTTAATTGAGTAGTTTATCCGAAATGCAGCATGTTTTTCAATTACTGCTTCTTCCTACTCTGTTTACGGGACCACTGAAACCCAAGAACAATTGGATTTACTTAATCCATAATGGCGGAACGAAACATAAAGTTTACATAAAGACGGCTGGTGGGAAGCGTTTTAAGCTGTTCGAACGTGAGTGGCGAATATTTTTAGATGACAGCAACTACAGAAATGTCGGGACATTCCATTTTATTAGGCAAGAAGAGGACTGTTACTACGTTACAGCGTATAACAATGATGGATATGAGTGCAATGGATACGACCTGGCTGTCGTAGGTTACAGACAGCGAAGATGCTTGCTAACTTTGCAACAGCTTGAACATTCGCCGGTAATTACTAAACTCTAATCATTAAAATGCATATGTTGATTGGAAATATCATGAAAACCCATTTAGTAAATAACACTTTCTTTTGTATAACACTCTGTTATGTAGGACATTCCTTGCGGTTTCCTAACTTCAACCGATAATCCTCGCTTCCGCGTTCTTGTGAGTGGAGTGCTTGTAGCAACTGTAACTCATCGTAAGATTGTGCTGGTGGATGAAGATAGACATGTCCATATATTCGGAGGCCAGGGATGGGATATTTTAGTTCACGTAGAAAACCTGACTGTTGGCAGAAGATTTGTCTTGAAAAACTTGCTAAACAATTCTGTTTCATTGATGCCATTTGACGCAGCTGGTGTGGAGATGCGTCATGATGTTGTAGAACGTATGTACCTGAACTGGAGAAACCCTTTCATGAGAAATCCGATTGACGAAGGTATGTTACTGAAGGTGTTGGAATAATATATGTAGTTATTTCTCAACATAAAAACATTTGAATATGATGATTATTTAAAGTAATTTTATTTTTGATAATTTGAAATTTAGATAAGAGGATGAAACATATGTGTGAATGGGACGGACACACTGAACATGACAATGAGAGGGACTGTTTCTACGCACCTATATTGGCGTACATTACAGACAGAAGGCGGTTGGTAAGTGATTGGTTGATATTAATATATACTTTATTGTGTTTCATTAAATCTTAGTATATTTTTCACATTACGTTTCGTATTAATGCAGAACATTCCTTATGACTTTGTGAAGGCCCATGCAATGTGGCAGTACCACAATGCATTGCTGCAATACGAAGAAGAGGAGTTCTACGTTGACGTTGATTTGGAACGCCACAATGACAGGCCAAAAAGCAAAAATCATGTTACAATCAATTGCAACTGGACAGAGATTGTTAGAGACTGTGATTGGGAAGATAACAAAATGGTCCGTTTCAAGCTTGTTCAAAAAGTTCCAGACATCGTCGTCTCTTTGCCTTCAGGTAAGAAAGTTGAAATTCCTGTATTCCACATGTGTTAAGACATCCGCCATCCTCGGTCAAGAAACTTTGTGTCTGTTTATGACTGCACATGTTATGTCTAAATGATGTATTGATAGAAATTACGTTTGGATTGCTTATGTTGAATGTTTTGTGTTTTGGAGTGGTTATGAAGGCTGGCCGTAAATGGCATTAACACTATGATATAATGATATGCTATCTATGTAATGGTAAGTAGATAAATGTTATGAACTTATGTGTAAGCGTTTGTAATATATTGAAGCGTACATTCTATTTTATTGTCAACATTTATTGATAACTTGTATGAAAATAAGTGTGCATAGTTTAATATGTTCAATTTGTTTCATCAAACTTAATAGCGTAACAACTGTATTGGGCTAATATAAGAGAAGCAGAGGTTTTAGATGCGTCTTGTTTTGATCTAGTTAGTACTTCTACTGCATTCTTTACTTTTTAAATCAGAGGATATGTTGGTTAAATGGCGAATTGAAATTTGAATTCTGAATTTGAAACGCTATTAGGATATCACATTAATTGACACACTTATCATCTTCCTCTTCATAAATAATTATTTGAAACTCAAACACTTTTTTAAAAATAGACATAATATTCAACCCAGAAATGGTGTTACATGAAGATAACTTGTGAGGCCTTGAACTTCAAATACTTTTATTAATGAAAGTGACATAACATAAACATGAGAAGTAAACTGTGATGACGATAGTTCAATCCTCTTCAAAGAAGTTTAAATCGACAATGTAGTCATCAGTTAATTCATGACCCATTGCCCGTAAATCATTGATCATAGCCTCTGTCTTTAGGACCTTCGACTTAACAGCATTTAGAATCTTGGCTTGTTCTTCAGCATCCCCACCATTTTCTTTAAGCCAATCAAGAAAAACTGATGTGTCTAACTCACCTGGAATAAGAAAAATTACATTAGCAACTATAAAGGAAAAAACCATTCACAATATTGTATTCATAAGATGCTAACGTTTGTTGTTGACATACCTTTATCATGTTGAGAAGACGTTCCTTCTTCAAAAAGCGATGCAAGAAATCTCATTGCATCATCAACTTTGTTATTTGAATGTTTCCTCTGCCCATCACGTAGTGCAGGTTCAACATTTGGTTGCCTTGTAGGATCGGCATCAGCAACGGTTGGAGGATTAACCTTTGCACTTGTTTCTGCCGTATTTGATTTTCCATGCTCAAAGTTTTTAGGGTTTGATGCTGCCATGGGTAAACTCGTATTGGAAGATGTATTTCAATTATGAGTATTTATAGAGATTTTCTGACTATAATTATGTATTTTTCACATGTGATCCTTCATGATTGAGTAATATGTTAAATAAGGTTTGAAAATCAGTAACATATATAAAAGTTCCTATAAAACTATATATAGAAATTGTATCATCAGAAAATACATATGATCACATTAAAATACTTGCTGAGTTAATTAGAAATGCATATACTTTTAAAAATTAACATAGTGAATAAGAATATGAATAGTCAAACATGTATTATTGATAGAACACCATTTTTTTGCAATTACATTTCTTTCAGTATCAAACATCGTTTTTAGTCATTCCTGTCATCATCCGTAGGAAAAGACGTTGCATCCTCGTCATCAATAAAATCGGCCAAATCATCATCAATATCATCGATAGATTTATCAATATCGGTATCAATATCTCCTAAACTTATTCCATCTTCCTCTTCATTACCACTACCATTACTAATCGTATCGCTAATGCGAATAGAATTATCTTGAAAGGTAATGGTATCAAAAACATCATCCGTTTCTACGTCCATGAGCCTACATGGAAGTGCATTAGATGAGAAAGTCTTTTGTCTTTTTTGTGATCGACTAAACGTTATAGGTCCATCGTCATCATCTTCCTATGTAAAATGTAGTGGAACATGATATTAGTGATATATTGTATATGCATAAACTGAAAAATTGTAATAGCTTTACAAATATAGTATAGATGATCAATTCATACCACATTATAATTGTGTACAGGCTCATCAACGTTTTCTTTCTTTTGTGTTAATGGCTGAACATTTTCATCATCAGAAGAAACAATGTGAACAACATTGTCATTCACAGAAACAGCTTTTTTCAACAATCTTCCACGTTTGCGAGATACTGGGCAGTTCTTGATAATGTAATAATCGGTCAAAAATTGTACGAATTCTTTTGTTTCAATTTCATATTAAAAATACAACATTCATTTTTTTAAAAGATCACATTATGCATGTTGATATTTTTACCTCATTGTCGTCTGATATGTCGATAAAAGATACAGGTTTCTCGGGAGGATCCAAGGTATTTAATGCTTTACTGCCTTCCTCTTTTGTGGGAGCCTACACACGAACAAAGAGATAAGATAATACTCTTATCAACAAATTTGCTTCCAAATGAATTGAAAAGTTTATTTAAGTTTTATCACTTGGTTTTGTATCTAAATATCATAAAATACATACAAACCTTGGGTGAGTCGTTGTTCACCATAATATGATTATAGGAGATTACTTGTGTGTTTATGTCCTACATTAGTGGCACTTTTTATACAAAATGTAGACAAAGTTAAGTTAAGAATTGATCTCTAACATATTCTAATTTTCGGTTTAAATTACATACAATACGTGACTTGATTACATGAAATCATTTAATTGTATAAGCAAATGTAAAAAAGGTAATATGTTTGTATAAGTATAATAGAACAAAAATAGTATTAAACGTGGGTAAATATAATTAGTAAGTAAATATTGCATTGAAATACTCTTGTGGTACTGAAAATATTGTACATGGTTATAAGTTGTTTGTGTAACACGAATTGTTTTTTGCAAATCCTCCTACGTTTTGTTAAATGACTAAAATTGGGTCATTGGTTATTCACTTTTTAACAAATATTACAAAGATACGGTAATAAAATACGCATTTGCATTAAACGTGTATTTTCAAAGGTAATGATTGTATTGACTAAAAATATCAAGTTTACCTTGATAAATGCAAGGCGGTAGATGAAGTATCACACACACCTCATTGATTAAGAAGCAGTACTGTAGCTTTAGAACCAAGAAGAGGTAAAGATCTCAAACAAAATGTAAAAATCCATTAACTTTATTCTTAGTTTTCTTTTGATCTGCATGTAAGAAGAAAGTGTACTGTTGCTGTATAAGTTTTATAAAGATGTTGTGTTTATAGTGTATTAGAAATTAGTAGTAGGTACAAAGTAAGACATATAGCCAATCCAATCAAACGATCTTTGTTTTTGCAATATATACGATATGCGAGTTTAAATTTATGATTTACGCAAGGCGAATTTATATTTCTGAAGTGATTGCTATGTTTTGTTTACGTTGTTGTTTATATATTTGTGTTATGCATAAAGTATAACTGCTTATATATGTTTACATTGTTGTTACTAAGTCAGTCTTTTAGCTAATATATGTTCATTAGTGGTCTATGGTGTATGACCTTTATAAAAGTTTGTTGAAACAATAAGATAATATGTCCATCATTATTTTGTTACATGGTATGTATGATATGAATTATTGGGCGAAATCATATAGACGAAACTTTACGGACAAACCTCAGTTTGGTGTTAGTGTATAGCTTTTATAAAGGGATTATGTTTATAATCGAAACAGAAAGTAGTATTGTATATAACGTAATCGCCTATGACTGTCGTGAATCAACGGAACCATTTGTGTATTTATGACATACGATATGCGAATTTATATTTGTAAAATGATTGATATGTTTTAAAATAGATTCTTGTTTTGATATTTGTGTTAAGCATAGAGTAGGATTGCGTAAATTTGTTTCCATTCTTGTTACTAAATAAGTCATTTAGCTAACCTATATGTTAATGATAATTTGACAGGATGAGTCTTCAATTTGTGTTTGCTGTAAACAAAGAAAAGCTTGCGAAAAGACAGGTATGGGCGTAAGGTGATAATTTAAATGTTGTAGATTGTTCCACGATTGTTTATAAAGAAATAATTGTTTTATATTGTTTGTGTTGTTGGCGTTTACCATCTCTGTTCACTAAAAGCTTCTACAATGGAACCCCGTGGTTGTACTTAATACACAATCGTGGAACAAAACACAAAGTCTGGATCAAACAAACGTCAGAAAACCATTACAAAATGTACGGAGATGAGTGGGTCAAATTTGTGGAACACAGCAGGTATATAGATGTGGAAATGTTGCACTTTATAAGGGAAGAGGAAGACACTTATTATGTAACTGCCTACAACCATGCTGAGGCTGAATGCGGTGGATATGACAGCACGAAGATAGGCAGCAGGCAAATGAGATGCTTAGTATTTCAGGGCGATAATCTTGGACATTCTCCGGTAAGCACACACGAACTAACATTTATTTTTTTTAAAGTGTTTTTTGTTTAGGCTGACATAACTATTGTTTAGTATATGTATATGTTGATTATGTATAATTGTATGTAGTTGCTTCCCGGAGATTTCCTGCAAGATATAGTGACTAACGAATTTGATATTCGGATGGGAGGAATGAATTTAGCAACTGTAAATGATCCGTGCTGAACCGTCAAGTTTTCTCACGCAAGCTGACCACTTGTGAATGGCCAACTGTAAGAAACTTAAAACAGCTCAGACACCAATGCAATGAAGATCTGGGGAGAATAGTGTTTCCCCGGGTCGTTATGTCCCAGCGAGCTATGCAATGGATCACCAAACGTATAGTGATCGAGAAATTTGAACAGAAAAAAGGATTGTGATTATTATGACTACAGAAAATAGCCTATAATTACAAAGGCTTAAATGCAAATTAAAGGAAATTAAAAAGATAAAAAATATTAAATAAACGCTATCACTATTTGCAAAATGATGTTTTTGATTTTATGTTTTTATAAAACTGGAATTTAAAACTACGTAACGTACAAATGAAAATGTGAAACTTACACAATATTAATCCTAAAAATATGAAAATGATATTTTTACAATCCTAATGATAAAAGAAAATTTATAGAAAAAGAAAATTATTTTTGTAACTATTTATCTAATTATTATTAATTAAAAACTATTTTTACTTATTAAATATTAACCTAAAATACAAGAAAATATGAAACAAATCTAGAAAAATAAAATTATGACTTAGAAAAATCTAAAATATCAAAAGAGAATTTTCAAAACTATTTTTGTATTTTTCTGATTATTTTTCTATTTTTTAGGAATTAAAAACTATTAAAAACTAATTAAATTACTTAAAATTACAAATTTAACTAAGAAAAATCTAGAAAAATATTTTTTTGGCTTTTTATATTTATCTTAACTTAAGAAAAATGAAAAATTATTTTTTTGAGACTTTTCTGAATTAATTGGATTAAATGCTAATTAAAAAGTGCTAAAAATTGATTTAAATCAAGAAAAATACCAAACTGACCTATAAAAATCTGAAAAATTCAAGATAAGCTTAAAATAATGTACTGAATCTAGGAAAAATGGAAAAACAGTAGCTTATGTGCAAGATATTGAAACTGCTAGGCAAGTGCTTATAAATAAGCACTTGAAATAAGCCAAATGAAGACCAATAAGCACCAACTGTTTACAGAAGTTCTAAAATGATAAAATTACCAAAATGCAACAAGTCTAAACTGCTTTTAACCTCTGGATTGCAACTTGCAAAGATTTGGCTTATTTGAGTTAAATGTGCTTAAAACAGTTAAGGGTGCTAAGTTTGGACTTAAGCACAGGCTTCAAAATAAGCTGAAAATGAAAAGCAATTGTGGGATCCTACACTAGACCTGGGTGAGTGCTTAAGAACCAAAGATGAGACCAAAGTGAGCTATAATGAGCTTGTTACAACCCTGCACAAACCTGTGCAGAGTCAGTGTTCACTGACTCAGTTGCACAGGGCAACTAGGACCCAAAAGACAAGCTTGTTTGAAGCTTTTAAAAAATTTGTAAAATTCCACAAAAATGGTGATAAGAATTAAGACCAACTGAAGTTTTTAAAACACCAAGTTCCACTAGATTTGACCCAGAAATGAAACAATTAAAAATCCTCTCAGTCTAGCTCAAATCCACATTTTTAGTTTTTGACTTTTTAACAGTTGAGAAAAGTTTGACTAATGTGAACTTTGATTCCAATTTTAGGACTGATTATGAAGTAAATAGATGAAATAAAGCTGATGCAAGCAATGTCTTTGAATTCTAAGCACAAAACAAGTGTTTACTTTTACAAAATCCAAACAGTTAAGCTAGTGAGACAGATTTGAGTTGATGTTGACTTAGAGCTGTTGCAGGCACAAGTTTAAGACTTGAATGAGCTAATTTGAGCTAAACAAACATAACACAACAAGAAACTATCACTGAATACACCTCAATAACAGATTAAGCTATAAATCCAAATACCCTTTTTGTGACAGATTTGCAATTAAAACTGAGCCAAACACTTAATTAACTAATATTTCTGATCCAAATGAGTTTACTTATCCTAAATATAGCTACTTAAACAGGTTTTAATTATTTATAACTACAAAAACAAGTTATGCATTAAAACTTGAAATATTGACTTACTAATGGTCCTTAGCCACTATGGCATGCCAAAGAACATGAGAACCAGAACCTCTATCCTATTTCTATCAATCCAATGAATTCTAAATCAACCCATTTCCATGCTGCATCAACCCATATCCAATTTCAAACCCATTTGCTTCCTCAGTTGACTTTCTTTGACCAAGAACCAAACTTGTTTGAAACTTAACTGTGAGCTTATAAAAAGCTATAACAAGCTTAGATAAGCTTGTTTGAGCTTAAAATTGAGCTTCTAGAAACTTGGAAATAAGAATCCAAAACTGACTTTTGCCACAGTAACCATGAAACATGAATTCCTAAAATAAACTTGAATTGATACTTGAGAGGAGTTTTAATACACTGAAACAAGTTAACTTAATACACTGGAACTTGAAAATACCACTATCAATCTAATTAAGACTAAGAATTAGAAAAACGACATACATTTTGGAAAATAAAACTAAGTGCTACCCATTTGCCTTCTTTCTTCCTTTATTTATACTCCAATGAGCTTCTCTCACCTCTCTCTTCAAATCCCAGCAGTTATCTTGGCCCTTGGATGGCTAAAATGGATCTTGGCCGTTTATGCATTTTGGCGCCAAAAGTGTTTAAGCCAGCTGGAGAGGGTAGAGTGTTAGGTTGAAGGTATTAAATGCATCCTTGGCTTTGAGTGTTTGGAGTGATAAGGTTGGGGTGATGATGGTGGGTGGAGTGTGAGCAGAGGTTGCAGAGGATGGTGATGATGGTGGCTACCCGTGACTGGGAGGGAAAAGAGAAAGTCAAAAAGGTTTGAATGGGGATTAAATATTGGAGGGGGTCCAAATTGAAGGGTCCAAAGGGTTATGGCAGGGGGTCACAAGTGTTTTGACAAGGCCAAGGGGGTTTAAAGGTTTTTAATAAACAAGGGCCTAATGTGTAAATTCTGAAAACTCAAGGACCAAAGCTGCCAATTCAACAAAGATGTTTCAAGGGACCAAAAGTAACAAGTTTCAATAATGCAAGGACCAAACTTGACATTTTCAATTTTCCAAGGGCCATTTTTGCCAATTTTGAAACTTGGAGGACCAAACTTTTAAATTCTCAAAACTTTTGACATTTTTCACCAAAGGACTGATTTTGACAACTTATGATTTTAAAAGGACCTTTGGTGACTTTTCTTTTGAAATTAAAGCTCAGGGACTATTTCTGACAATTTTTGAAACTTGGGGGACTGAAACTGCCAATTATGCAAACTTAGCTCATTTTTCATCTGATTTTGAACATTTTGCATCTGAAACATATAAAATGCAATTTTGGAATATTTTCAGTATTTTGATGCATATCTGAGCATTTTTAAACGTTTTGCAGTTCAGATTAAACCAAAAATAATGAGTATTTACACACTCATCAGTAAACCATCGTCGTGTTCATATTCGAGGAACATCACATCCGAAAAAATATGCTAACTTGTTTTATGGAGATGGCTGGAACACTATTGTTGAGAGGCAACACCTGGTACCCGGGAAACCAATGGTTTTCACAAATCTTGGTGGTGCAGTGCTTAATATGATTACTTTTGGAAGGGATTACCTTGGTTTAGGCTTTAAGGACATCCCCAGAACAGAATTGGATTTAGCTTTTCCTATCTGCCGAGGTCCCCTGGACAAAGGTATCTGTACATATTTATGGTACATCTAAATGTATATGATTACATAATCGTAATTTTTTATGTTCCCAAATTGCAATATAGATCCAAGGATGTTTCACACATGCGACTGGGAAGGACATGATCAGCACAGGAATGAAGATGCATGTTTTTACACACCAATGCTGGCGTATGTCCTAGACAGAAACCGTTTGGTAAGTAGATATAAGTTTTGGTTATGTTTACTTAAAAATAAGAGCTTATTTAGGTTTTATATTTAATATATAGACTGTACCTGCCAAGTATGTTGATAAGAGTGAACTGTACACTTTTGACAACGCAATTGTTAGACACGGTGGGATGGAGTTTCCGGTTGACTTGGTGAGTATAAGGCACAAAAAGACCCGGAAGCGGAAGGAGAGAAAGAACCATCTGACCATGATTGCAAAGGACAAATGGAAACATATCAAAAGGCAATGCCGTTTCAGGAAAGATAAAATGATACGATTCCAGCTGGTCGACGTGATGACAGATTTGGTGGAGCCTGTTGATCCAGAGTTTCCTGTGCTTGTTCCCATCTTTGATATGTGTTGAATGAAGGGTATTGAAGTGAAGACGTCTTTTGTTACCTGGCTTCAGTGGGTCTGTGTCTTTTCAATCTATGTTTAATATCAACACTTTAGTAGTTTGGTTATATGTTAATTTGAATAATGTCTGGATACATGTCAATGAATGGTATCTATTATCCTATTACGTTTAAGGTGTTATCGGTCTGCAAATAACTCTTTAGTATGTTGACAAACAGTTGTTATTGGTAATGTTGTTGAACCAACAACTTTATACTAATGCATATTTACTACTGATGAATTATTTTCACTCATCTGTTAATTATGTTACTTCCCTTTAGGAGTGCATGTTATTGTTTGAAGTTGGTTGCTTTTGTATGTAGTAAGCATTTTAGTTGGGTTACATCCTATTTAAAACTGGATGATATTATCTGGCTTAGTACCTTTTTTAGAATGTATGTTATACTTCAATGTTTATATAGTACTTCCATGATCCTCTGATTCTCCTACACACATGTTTTAGTGTGATACGAAAATGTTTTTGCGCAAAAAATATAGATTTAACTTATACCTTCTTTATGCTTCATATCATAAGTTACACATTACGCTTATTATCAGTTGATTCGAACTGAGAGATCTAAAAACAGATGACCCAATCGACCCATTTGACCGCTTTTGGTCAAATACAAAAGTCCAAAAGGAAGACTGCTTTTATCATCAGTGTTTTAAAATGCAACATATGCCAAGAGAATGAGTTATTATGAATGGATAACTGAAGAAATGAATGTTAACATAAAATATTGTGCTACTAATTCTCTAAGTGACGTGTATGTTATGTGTTCTGTTGACACATTGCATATCATAAGTCCATCGTCACCACAATAATCATACTTCCATGTTTTAGTGTGATACGAAAATGTTTTTAGTGCAAAAAATATAGATTTAACTTATACCTTCTTTATGCTTTATATCATAAGTTGCACATTAGGCTTATTATCAGTTGTTGTGAACTGAGAGATCTAAAAACAGATGGCCCAATCGACCCATTTGACCACTTTTGGTCAAATACAAAAGTCCAACAGGAAGACTGCTTTTATCATCAGTGTTTTAAAATGCAACATATGCCAAGAGAATGAGTTATTATGAATGGATAACTGAAGGTACAAATGTTAACATACAATGTTGAAAAAGTTTCGTAGGTATTGTCTGACTCCAAAGTGATTTTGTGGTAGTTATAGTAATTGAAACAGTGAATGGCTTGCACTTCGATTTGCATCCACATGACCACTTATCATTCCGTTCCTTTCCCAACGTCTTTGGAGCCATGTTTGACGATGTGGGTCAATAATAGTCGGATACGTACAATGACCCAAATAAATATCCAATGCATGACCATCTTGAATTTCAGATAGCCATGAATCTATATGCCATTCATGGTCTATCTTAATCAGACTATAATCTTCTTCCATTTGCGCATTCGGAACACGAAAGTAGTATGATCGTACGTCAGTGTAATTAGATAAATATTGTGCTACTAATTCTCTAAGTGACGTGTATGTTATGTGTTCTGTTGACACATTGCATATCATAAGTTCATCGCCACCCCAATAATCGTAAAGAACGTTTGAAGTTACAACTCTACCACCATGATGAATGCAAATGTCAATGGTGGGAGGAGCTTCACCCCATTCACTGTTAGAAGGAAACATCTTGGAGTTATATAAGATGCAACATATGATAGAACATGAGTTATTAGTACAAAACCGATAACTTACTTGGCAGGCTTAATCCTACGGTTACCAGTGTTCAATCGTAGAGGCATTCTTGTGTAAAATAGATTGGTGAAGATGAACTTTAGTTTCTCAATTTATATCAACGACAATCAATATTAAAGTTAGAAATTATATAGCTTTGAAGTTTCAACAACAGAATTTGATTCGGTATTTAATACATCAATTTCAGTAACAAATAACAAAATCAAATCATATTTTCATCTAAGTGATTTATGATTTCAATTTAAGAAGAAATATATGATTTCATTTATGTAAATTTGAAAGAGTCGTTTGTTGGTACATTTAATTTAAATGTAATGTAACTTTGATGAAAACACAAAATTGCAACGACATGTACGTGACCTAATCTAAGAAATTGAACATGAATGAGAATAAGTACCTGTTAAAAAGCAAAAATTTTGGATAACATAATCGATTGAGATTTCATAATTTTCTTTC
This sequence comes from Chrysanthemum seticuspe, assembly GCA_019973895.1. Classification (NCBI taxonomy): domain Eukaryota; kingdom Viridiplantae; phylum Streptophyta; class Magnoliopsida; order Asterales; family Asteraceae; genus Chrysanthemum; species Chrysanthemum seticuspe. The sequence goes on from BPTQ01000009.1 coordinate 309,111,668, forward strand.
TTTACACAAATAGGAATTGGAAAAACTAAACTAAATCCAAAATTTTACTATCATGCTACAATCTAATCGGATATCAACAGTGCTGTATGCTGATTCTGAACCCAAAGAGGTATGTGGTTGTCATTCACAGCGAACTCTTCTCTCAACCAAAGACTTTTAAGCTGTCACCCTTGTGTCTCCACGTTCAGCTCATCTTTAAACTTGAAAAGTCAATGCCTGTTGAGAATGAAACAAAAAAAGAATACCATTTCTAACCCAATTATGATTAGTATGCAAGCTGCAAAAATAGTAACTACAAATCCATTATCCAAAAGGCAAACAACTTTATGGGACTCCCTATAAAAAATCCAAACCAAAAGTATCAGTTGTGAATGGGACTCCCCATCCAAGAACAAACAACTTAATGGGACTCCCCATTAAAAATTCAAACCAAAATGATAGAACATGTTGTGAATGGGACTCCCCATTTATAAAATTCTGAAGAACATATAAACACAAAATGAAATCTTTGTTGCTTTAGTTTAGTGACAACCATTTATTCTTTCAAACAGAGCATGCCATAGTCACGGATTTTTCTCTTGCTTAATGTCCAGCAGTTGCCTTTTGGTATTTGAACACTCAGTTGCTGCTTCCGAATCCGAACTACGTTTGCCGCTTGTTTTTTTAGCTGGGGGGCTTGTACCAGTACTTTTCAACAGGTTGATTGGTGTCACATTTTCATCGGTTTGAGACTCAAGATCCTGCAATTAATATTATTACATGTCAAAAATGTAGTGTACATGGAATTTATACCACTTAATTGCACATGTCATAGTTGACTCTTACCAATGAAGATATGCCAACATCCTTAGTACTTGTAGCCTCAGTGTCCTATTATTACAAACAAATAAACAAAGAAGGTTATTATGTCTTAATGATACCTGAGAAAGAATCTGGTATGTGATACCTTCAAAGGTGTAAAAGAGGCGGTGAGTGAATTGATAATTTCAGTATCATCCGATAGACGCAAGACAGTGAATACAGGCAACATTTTTTTCTGGTTGTATTCGTCAATAGTGACTTTAAAGGCCAGCCGTTTACCAACCAATGCAGTGATCTCACTTGGGAAGACTTGTTGCTCAGCACTCTAAATTCTAAGTTTTTCATATTAGATAACATTCATTTCTAATTATCATGTTGAACAGTAGTTTAAAACAGAATCATAAAACAAAAACATTACCTTCAACCCATACTTTTCGCAAAGTTGATATGCTGATCTACCACCCATCAACGACTGGACTTCGTCATTAAACAAAGAGAGGGACATCGTGCCAGAATCATCTTGAACACGCACTTGGAGGCGAAAACTGCGAATGTACATATATGACAATTATCAATTGCAGATCACGTAGTTATATTTAATATGTATTGTAATTCAATGTAGATACGTACATTGACTTAATATGTTTCACAATCTCACAGCATTTAGTGCATCTCCACTGATCAGCAGTGTTTGCTGATTTCATTGAAGTATCCTCATCCAGATCCACATACTCGTTGTCTTTCACCACTTTTTTGTTACACTTTTTGCAACCCAGGTACCACCAACCCTCCTCTTCTTGTATGGCGATTATCGTTCCAACTATAACCGAAGCTATATTCTGTATATAAGAATAAGAAACGTAAATTAGGATTGGAATGGTGGACATAAAAGATACTAAACTGTATGTGCATTTTATTACTGATGGTTTAATAAAATGGTCAAATCATTCTAATATGTATCATCTTGGTGTACCTTTTCAACATCAAGAAGCTCAACAATGCTTTTTACAGGATACTTATTAAGGAAATCATCCTTGGTTGAGAATTTTGAGCCAGCAGATATACGTGATGCTGTGTTCTCAGACGCATCCGCATTTACAGAAGAAAACAACCTACAATCAGAGTATATAAAATGAACAGGTAACATGTAGCAAGTATACAAACTTGTTTGTATTATAGGAGGGTGTCGCATAATTACCTTTTGCGGTAGGATTCAACAGCTTTGAATTCCTCTTTCTCAATAGTTTCACAGGCATTAAAAAGAAAGAGTTTAGTTCCATGATAGCCGTTCTGGACACACATTTTACCTGTTCATTAAATACATGAATTAGTTTTGGGTTTAATCAGTTAAAATGGATAATATTGTAGCACATATGGTAAGAATTGTTACCGTATCAAGATTTCATCATTGCCAACTGAAGTACAATCATGATTTTACCATGATCTTTGTTAGCTTTCAAGAAATCATTAAACTGTTGTGCAAATAAGCCCCATAGAGTACACTTAAGTTCATTCCCCCTACATCATATATGCATATATGACATCATATTAAATTGTACTAATAACAACTCAAGACAGTTATCAGACTATACAATCAACAACTGATACTGATCTGGTACTTACTCATCATCATTAAGAGTCAACGGTTTCTTTTTGCCCTTGTTCCTGTTCTTATCATAATTATCCAACTCTTCACATGCAATGACATGACCAACAACATCTGATAACATTCAAAGATGGCATTCAATTAATAGTACTAACAATATATATAAAGAAAGACATTTTAACAATCCATATATAAATCAATTTTAACATTATAGCATAATGTTGATTCCAAGTACATACCAAACTGACCATCTTCTTCTATCTGTAAATCAGTTATGGATTTGTAGTTTCTGAAATCAAATCCATGTACTGAGCCAACAAAATCAGTACATGGTTCGACAACTGTATTGCTCAAGAAACTGAGACGCAGAGCATTGTTAACCATCCTATATTTGGGTTGAATTTCCCCAAGAGAGTATCTTTCAATGGTGATGGTTACGTCTTCAAGCAACTTATGCTTGGATTGATTGACCAATGCCATCCTGCAGCTGGCATGCATCTTCGTATCCTGTAACAACAAAAATGATCAAAGTGTCAGATACAACTATGCTACAGCAGACACACACAAACTGTTTGTTAATCAAACCTACTACTTACACTTTCATCCATCAGGATCAATTCGAGATTTTTAACATGAGGTTTATTATACAATTCCAAGCTCTTAAAACTCGGACTCTCAAACTAATGTTATCTTTGACAGCGGATAGATCTTTGATATATCCTGAAACAAAGACAGCCATAGCTTGGTGAATTAGAATGAGACAGAGAAGAAAGAAAAGGTTGATGTGTGTTTGGAAAACCTAATCCATGGCATTATATAGGCTGAACAAACCGTGTTATCATTCGTAAACCCTAATTTATTTTAGGCAATTCACCAATAATTTACAATTTTTATTAATAACCAAAAAATAACATTAAGGGATGAACATGATACTTACATAGTTGTATCTGACCCAATTAGGTGAGATATACACCCAAAAATAACACGAAACGCTCCAAGAAATCAGTGGAACAACTCATAACCGATTGAATCATAATCAATGACATGCTCCTCTTTACAAAAATAAGTAAAATTCGTTCTTGGATGAGAAGACAAAGTCAACATATTTAATGGGATTGAATACCTTACAAAAATATGTACCGTTTCATTGAGATTGAGATCGGTTTGAATTGAGAGGAGCGTGCATCATTAAACATGATTAAGAGTATCCTAAAATAAGGTTGAAGATGGGTCTGACTGTTGACTTTGTGTGTGTGTCGTGAAGGTGTTTTTGTGTGTGTTTCAATTAATGTCCAATGCATTAGGGTGTTGTATCTTGAGGCTAAATAAGGTAGTTTTTTTAATAATAAAATTTAATGTTCTGCTTTAATGTGCTTCTACAAAACCTTGTTTTATTAGATAAAATAGATTATATATAAAAGGAGGCATGCCACATATAATTCAACTTGGCATCCATGTCATAAAGGCATGTCATCACAATTAAAGGCACGTCATCGCAATTAATGCCACATTATGTCCATGTAGGCAATATTTTGGTATTAAATTCGGATACATATGATTAGGCAACTCCATGTACGCAACTATTTATTAATTAAATTCGGAATAAATAATTTTACTAAAAAATTTGGAATTTTTTTTAAATGTTGCCACTTGCAAGGATCGAACCTAGGGTGTTTGTAACATTAACAAGTATGATAACCACTATACCAACACCTTTTTTGAATTATACCTTGCAAATCCAAATTTATAAACCTAGAACAAGTAATTTCAGCTAATCCACGTATCAAAGTAAATTCAGTATTCAAAAAATCCCTAGCTACATTTCCACAACTAAAAAAACCCTTATCAACCCTAGGTACGCCTCTTTTTTTCTAAGAACCTAAGAAAAAACTATTCAGTACCAACCCATCATCATCATCTTTCACAAATTAAGAGTAAGATTCCTTATAGTTGAAATAATTTTGATTAACATCATCAGTTTTAATTATGTTTGAATATATATCATTATTAGTTTTCTACATAATGTTTAGTTGCAATTTTAGGGTTTTTCTTGAAACATTGCATGGTTTGGACTTAGGGTTCATCTAAATTGTTTCTTTGTCATTATATAGATGAGATAATGGTGGATGAAAGTAACGAACAGGTATGACCAAATAAATAGTTTATGAATAAATATTTTACTTGCAGAAGTGAAACCAGGACAAGATTCAAATCAAGAAGGAGATGGAACCCGTGGACGAGTTGGCCGGTGTAAATCACGACGGTGCCATCAAGGATGCCGTATCCGGGTGAAGTTTCCCCCTCAAGCTATAACGGCAAATTTTCCAAAGAAATAAAGGCGGTGATGCAAAATATGATTGGATTTTCTATCTGTAACGCGGTCTTTTAATTCGGAATTGTTCAGATTTCAACTGTTTTCTGTTGCAGCTATAGTATTTGGCACCATTAGTATATTGCAGAATACAAGGCGATTTTTTATTGTAGTTCTTAGGCTCTAAGAAAAGCGGTGACTGCTGGAAATTTCACAAATGCATGTCGCTTAGAGGCGAGTTAATCGTATATTATTAGAACTCACATAATTCACATACCCTTAATCAACAATTTACGTGGATGCTAACTTTGTGTCGTTTTGTCATTTGTGAAGCCAAACGGTCATAATGGGACATACAAGACTCTCAGGCGTTCTCAAGAATTTTACATTCATCGATTGTTCAGGTTAGCATGTACTGTATTATTTTTTCCTCTCGCACTGTACAGTTATCAGTATACCAATCCTATATTAATTTTAAACCTTATTATCCAAAAAATATGGTTTTGATGATTCACGGTATTTTGCAATAGGTATTTTGATTTGAATTTTTTTGGAGTAAGAAAAAATACATAAAATGCCGGTTATATCGTTCACATGAAAATCTCACCAACATCCGAATCATCAGTGGAGGTATCCTTTTCTATTAGATTCTCATGATGTAATTCTCATTTTTTTTATTGAATCGAACTAGGTTCACCGATAAATTTTTATATACAATGAATTATTGATTACCTCTGTAACTATCAATTTTAACTACTGATTTTAGTTTTGAAATCAATATTGACTCTATGATTTGTTTTAAGTTTTTGGTAGTTTGATTTTTAATTTATTGGCAAGTTACTGTGACAAATAAATAAAATACAATGGGTTAGGATTAGTTGTTTAGATAATCTGTTATTGAATTTAACTCAAGGATCAAAGGAGGTTATCCACAAAGTTAATGATGGCAATGATGGAGTTCTATCTGGTCTCAATAGTGATGAAACTTCAAATTTTGGCTCGAAGGTATAATCATTTATCTACACATCAGTAGCTTAAGTATATTCATTAGAATTGCATGTCTCTATATGGTTTCATGGTGTTTCTGTCAAAGGCCTATGTTGTTGATCACGTCTAGAGATCCTTACAAGACATTTTTTAAAGTGATACTTCTGAGCCTCATTTGTTATCGTTGGAAGCTGGAAACTAGGTCGACAGTTTGATGAAGTGACTGGAATCATTCAACATATAAGGTTCGTTTGTTACACGAAAGTTTTTCTAAATTGTTACACAAAAGTTCGCATTCTTAATTTTTATTCACTCATATTTGTTTATCTATTAAAGAACTAATAAGTGGTTGCTCAATACGCTATTGTTGCTATGGGGAATACAGGTCAAGCGGCTTCAGGTATACAATCTGATTTGGGGCCAGTCTTTTAAGAATAGGAAGCAAAAAACATTCGTCAGCCTGCAAGCTTTTCTGATATATTTTCTGATATGGATTCTAATGCAATTATAAAGTTTGTTGAAAACTGACCCATGGGAACCGATCTCCGCTCTTTGGTGGTGGAATTCGTTATCACATTTTATCTCAGGTTTTTCATCTCCAGTGTTGCCACAAATGATCGAGCTATTAGTACCAAATTTCAAATTTAACCATTATCTATATAATTTTAGATTCTTAACATAGGTACCAAAATATCAAATTCATATACAATTAGCACTGACATTCTATTTTAGAATTAAAAAGTCAATTATTTATAGAGTAGGATTTGGGTTATAAATTCGGGTTGACTTAAACAATAATGATTGTAATATTTCTTTTTAAATATGTGTTTGTCAACTAACTATCTTTTTAATTTGCTTATTTAAAAGTATTCTTTAGCCTTCACATTTCTAATAATGTTGATGCAGATAGGAGAAGCAACAAAACTTGCCATTGGATCAACTATATTAATTAATTCCATATTTGCAGGGTACAATATCTGTTATTACTAAAATGTCTCACTTTTTTGTTATTTATTATCTTAAAAGTTCAAAACAGTTGTTTTCTTGCTATTGGTGAAGACCAATATCATGTGCATCAGTGAACCCTGTTAGGATGCCACGGCCAGCCATTGTGTCAAACCAATACCGAGGCTTATTGGTCTGCATGTTGGGTTCGGCTGTAGGAGCCATATTCGGGGCACGATCACACAATTATCCATATTATGAGTATTGGTATTCCTTGGATTAACAACTTACTGAATTACAGCCATCGTTGATAATCGTATATGGAATACAATTGCGTCGCAAGAACAAAAAAAAATTGTTTATTTATGATGAGGTAAGTTTTTTATTTATTTACTTTTTTGAAAATAAATCATGTTAATATTTCTGGATTATTTCCCTAGATATTTGTCCCGCGTTACTAATCTATTCCCTATGAAACATAATCTTTAAGCATGGTTTGAGGCAGTTTTCGAGAATTCAAAAAGAAGAGGAAAAGAACCATTTCAAGGTAATATTTTTATGTCATCTTTCTCTACGAGTAAAAGGCGTGTGATGGGTGATTAGAGCATGTTGGTTAGTGGCCTAAAATGATTTACGGTAGGATTGGGTCATTTTCGTACGGGTAAAATGTGTCTGTGCGGTATGACCTTAAAACGCCTCTATTGTATGCCTACTAATATTTGTCTGCAAGTATAGTATCCAGAAATAATGACATGAGCTGTTAGTACTTATCATACACTTGATCGTATAATTAAATTAAGTGCTAACCGTAAAAAAATTCCAAGCGAGATATCTCTTCGGGAAATTTTAAATTTGGTATTGCTTATATGTTTCCATGACGTGACGTGGTGATTTTTGTATACTAGGATTGTTGTACTTATGTAGTATCTTATTAACTTTTCTTCGATTTTGTCAGATATGTATAGGCCCTATATGATAATAAGAACAATATATGATTTTCATTAGGGGGGAGGGAGTGGGTTCGGGTAGCAAGATCGGGTAAGGATACCCAAGCGGGTACACCGCCCCCTCCACATCGGGTAGCAAGATCGGGTTTCCATTTCGGTTAATAAGGCCCAAGACTGTATTGATTTAAAGTGGTTATTGATTTTAGATCGGTTAACTAACACTATCCACTTCATTATTGCTTTAAAAACCACTTTAAATCAATTTCGGTTAATAGTGGTTATTGCTTTAAAAACCACTTTAAGGGTATGTTTGGCGCGATGGGCTGGGGCTGGAGTTGGGGCTGGGGCTGGGGCTAGGGCTTTTATTATAAGCCGAAGTTGAAATTTGTATTTTTGTAGACTTGTTTGGCAAATGGGCTGGGGCTGGGGCTTATTATTGCAAAATTACTAAAAAGGATATAATTAAATTAGTTTTATGGTATATGTTAGATATTTTTGTGGGTAAATATGTAATTTATGGTTCATAAGCCCCGGGCTAAAGTTTTTAGCCCCTTTTATGGGGCTAAAGTTTTAAGCCCCTATTAGGGGCTTATGATTTCATAAGCCCGCATGACAAACGAGACTTATTTTATAAGCCGGCTTATTTTAGAAGCCCAAGCCCCATAAGCCCCTCATAAGCCCGCTGCCAAACACAGCCTAAATCATTTCGGTTAAAGTGTGTTTCCATTTCGGTTATAATGAGATTATTTCGGTTAATAGTGGTTATTGCTTTACAAACCACTTTAAATCAATACTGTTTCCATTTCGTTTTTAAAGTGGTTATTGATTTTAGATCGGGATTACATCAAAGTGATGCCCTAATCTTAGATGGGCTAAATGGAAAGAAGGTGGCCCGGACTGGACTCACTCTCATTTATGGTCTCTCTCGACGCTTTTTTGGGGTGACTCACAAACCAACCCACGAGTGATTGATGAGATATATAATGAAGTGGATAGTGTTAGTTAATAAGGCCCACGTTTGTCGGCCCATTTAGCCCATCTAAGATTAGGGCATCACTTTGTTTTCGCTTTAATTTATATGCTTTGTACAAACCCTTTTTATCATTCAAATAAGACAAGATTAGTCACTTTTGGTTTGTTAGTTTTTACATGGTATTAAGAGCTACAAGGAAGATTAAAAAAGAAGGAAGAAGAAAAACAAGTTCGGCAAATCAGTTGTTCGAATGAATTCCTCAATAAGCACTTTTACACTTTAATAAAAGTCAAGGATAAACATTGTCGCAAGTTGGGTTGTGTCTACGAAGGCCGTTATTCTTACACGGACAACTTTATGTGGTTGTCTCAAAGAGTCAAGACGAAAGGGTTTCAATGTTCTTTGATGTATAATTAGTGAGATTAAAGAAATCTACTAAAAAGATATTGGATTAATATTTGTTACAGAGGATAAATGAAATAAGATCCAGTTAAGCCCGTCCAACTAACATATGCCACTATGTGAACTCATTGAAAATTCAACATAGGTTTGATGTTTGCAGTAACAAATGATGTTTGTTTTTGATGTATGATGCGTGGTTAGGTATGTATGCTTTGGTAATATGTTTCGCTAACTCAAATCACATACACATGCATCTAAACCTCATCACACAGAGGTTTGATTCTAAGTGTAGTTGTAGTTTAGTAAATTAGAACAGCTTTCAACTATTAGATCTTTATGCATTATTTATACTATAGCTCGCTTTCATTTTTATCACCAAACTCCCACAGTCGTACTGCACAGTTTAAACATATACGTTGTTAATACAAATATCGTCATTAAACGTTATTTATATTTTTGATATTTACCTAAGTTTTGTTAACGACAAAAGTAAATTCAATTTTTATAAAGCTTAAAGCTTGTCAAGTTTAATAGATATTAAACAAGCTTTTCCAAAATAATATCTTCATCACTCAATCATTTATATTATAATTAATCATATCTGGATATGAATATAAACCATAATGTATGATAGTAGTTTTTAGTTCAAGAATGTTTTGGTTTCTTAAAAACTAAACATTACATATGTATTTACATATTCCTTAAAAGATTTCACTAGATTCTATATGTAGATTTAGACTCTACATATCTTACACAATCTTGGATAGATATGGTTGACATTGGTAAGATTTTGAGATCTTGCTGTCAGACCTCGGCGGCACCAAATATTAACATGGTCGGAACCCTTTTAAGGGTTTCGTGGTCCGTGGTACTTGCTGATGTTTTTGGCAATAAATAGCAAAGCCAAACCAAGTTTTTTTTCATCCCTTTCTATCATATTCTCATACATTCCTTGTCTCTTACACTTCTAACTCAGTTTCATATCATATTAGTGATCTCTTTTGTAGCAAAGAAGATCAAGATACATTCAAGCTTCAACACGAAGTTGGAAGTCTTGTTTGTTTGTTGTTGTATGATCTTGTGTTGATTCATACATCATTGTTGTACCAAACCATCATAATCTTGTGAGTGAGAGTGGTTAGTATTTTAGTCTTTAAAATACATTGTGTGTGGGAGTGGTTGTACCCTTGAAAAGAACTCGACATCTAGCTTAGTGTCGGAAATAGTGTGTAAGCGAAGTGTAAAGGTTTCTCCACCGGTGAAAGGAGCTTGTTGACTAGTGAAGTTAAACTCTCGAGTGTGAGACTCGGGGAGTGGAGTAGGGCAAGGAAAAAGAGTCCTTGTAGACCGAACCACTATAAACAACTTGTTGTGGTTTGATTGTTTCTTTCCTTATCTACTCTTTATATATTGTTTGCATATTTCACTAACATATCTAAGATCAATATCAATTGATCTTCCAATAAGTTTCAAAACAAAGTTTTTTAATCGGTAAACTATTCAACCCCCCTTCTAGTTTTCCACAATTGGTACCAGAGCCTCGTTGCTCAAGAATTTCTAAAATATATTGTATTTTATAAACTTGAAACGATCCATGGATTCTGAAAACTTTAAAGAAGGGCAATCTATGCAAAGACCATCACTCTTTGAAACCAATGGATTTATCTTTTGGAAAAACCGTTTTGAAACATATGTAAAATCAAAAGATATAGATATTTGGTTTGTTATTGTTAAAGGGGATTTTAGTTGTACAACAAAAGATATTTGCGTTGATGAACAAAAGAAATTAATTGCTAAAAATAATGAAGCTAAAATGATGCTTTATAATACTTTGCCTAGAAAAGAATATGAAAGAATTTTTATGTGTGAAACCGCCAAAGATATTTAGGAATCTTTGATTGTTACATATCAAGGAAATTCACAAGTCAAGGACAACAAAAATGATCTTCTTGTTCAACAATATGAACAATTTGTTATCCCTGAAGATGAAACCATTGATTGTGGCTTTGCTCGCTTTAATACTACTATTACATCACTTAAAGCACTTGATGAATCTTTTCGTAGTAAGAACTTTGTCAGGAAATTTCTTAGAGCACTCCATCCGAAGTGGAGAGCTAAAGTGACGGCTATTGAAGAATTAAAAGATCTCTAAAAAATGTCACTAGACGAGCTAATCAGAAACCTCAAAGTACATGAAATGGTGATGGAGAAAGATTCGGGAATCATCAAAGGAAAAAGAGAGAAAATCAAATCCGTTGCTCTAAAAGCAAGAACGGAATCAAGTGATGATGACGAATCTTGCTCCGGTAGTGAAGATGAGGAGTATGCCGTGGCCGTTAGAGATTTCAAAAAGTTCTTTAGAAGAAGAGGAAAGTTTGTAAGACAACCTCGAGAAGAAAAGAAGCCATTCCGAAAAGATCAGGATGACAAAAAGGGTAAAGGTGAAAGAAAGTGTTTTAGATGCGGTGATGCAAGTCATCTAATAGGAGATTGTCCCACGCCACCTAAAAGCAAAACTCAACGAGCTTTTGTAAGTGGTGCTTGGAGCGATAGTGAGGATGATGAAGAATCGAGCAAGGATGAGATCGCTCTAAATGGCACATGAGTCAAATGAGGTACATTCCGACTCATCTTATTCCTCTATTGATGATGACACCTTGCAAAAACAATATAATCAATTGTGTGAGCTTAGTTTAAAAATCATAACTAAAAATAAATTTTTAAAAACTAAAAAAGAATTTTTAGAAAATGAAGTCTATGAGTTAAAAGAAAAGGCAAACCGATTAGAAAAGGGAAAAGCAAATGACGATGGTTGCAAATCATGTCAAGAGCTTAATCTTGAAATAGAAAAACTAAAGCATACAAGATGTTCTAATCGAGCATAATTCTAAATTTAAAAGGTTTAACAAAAACATTGCTTGTGCCGATAAAATAGTTAGAATTCAAAAAACACCAAGAAACATGAATGGGCTGGGATTTAATGAGGTGTTAATTCAAAAGAGTCAAAACCAAAACACGGCCGAAAAAGACAAACAAACTGTCAAAACTGCTGCAGTGCAGCACGGACCAGACGGACCCAAAATAAAGGCTCCGTCCTTTGTAAAAAATGGTGCCGTGGGAACTGCAGCAGGACAGAATGTTTGTGATACGGACCGTAGTGAATTTGTCAAAGTAACAAAGAAAACCAAGGATAATGTTAAACTAAAACCCGCAGTTACATCAGGAGTAGGACTTGCTAAAAATGAATTTTGATCAAAAACTACTCAACAACGACATAAAACACCTTTTGCCAAACGCCCCTTTCCTAAGAGCAACCACAACATACAACCCAACTATCAACATAATGGTTGGAATCAAAACTTCCCTAGACCATATCAAACTCCAGATTACATGCCATGGAACTCTTACCCATCATTTCCATACATGAACCAAGTAAATGGTATGTTTAACCCAAACGGACCCATGAGATATTGGGGACCAAACGCTTGAGTTATTTGTGTCTTAGGTATGCTTGAAAGTTGGATTGGAACCTGATGAGTGGATAAAAGATAGTGGATGCTCACGACACATGATGGGCAACAAAAGCCTTTTCTTAACATACCAAGAGTATGACGGAGGTAATGTCACTTTTGGTAGCAATCTTAAAAGCAAAATCATTGGTAAAGATACGATCGCTCATAACTCCCTAACTATTGAAAATGTTGCTCATGTAGATATGTTAGGATTTAATCTACTTAGTATTAGCCAATTATGTGATAAAAAGTATAAAATACTATTTGAAGAAAATGGTAGTAAAATACTAAAAGATGGTATCGCCATAGCTAAAGGAGTTAGGAAAAATAATATATACGTCATGAAAATAGATAAAACATCTAATGACAAACTTTGTCTAACAACTTTAGATGATAGATCAACTCTGTGGCATAGAAGTTTAGGTCAAACTAATATGAGACTTATACAAAACCTATCTTCAAAAGAGTTAGTTAGGAATTTACCAAAACTAAAATATGACCAACATTTTTGCGACGCTTGCAAAATTGGTAAAAAAAACCTATAGTAGTCATAAGGCTAAAAACATGGCGTCCACATCTAAGTGTCTAGAACTTTTGCATATGGACTTGTTTGGTCCATCCGCTATAAGAAGCTATGGAGGCAACTTATATACTTTGGTCATAGTAGATGATTACTCAAGGTTTACTTGGACGTTGTTTTTGAAAACCAAAAATGAAGCTTTTGATAAATTTGAAACTCTTAGCAAGAAAATTCAAAATCAACTAGGTGTTAAAATTGTGTCGATCCGAACGGATCATGGTCGTGAATTTGACAATGAAACACAATTTGGAAACTTTTGTGATGCAAATGGTATAACACACAACTTCTCGGCTACTCGAACACCTCAATCAAATGGAGTTGTAGAACGTAAAAATAGAACCATTCAAGAAATGAGTAGAACAATGCTTAACGAACAAAACATTCCTCAAAATTTTTGGTGTAACGCCATTGACACTTCTACATATATTTTAAATAGAGTCCTAATACGTCATTTCTTAAACAAAACACCATATGAGCTTTATAAAGGTAAAAAGCCAACTTTAGGATACTTTAGAGTATTTGGATGTAAATGTTTCATTCTTAATACTAAAGATTATCTCACCAAGTTTGACCCAAAGTCTTATGAAGGTGTATTTCTTGGTTACTCTCAAACTAGTAAAGCTTACATTGTCTTAAACAAAGAAACAATGAGAGTCGAGGAATCGTTGAACATAACATTCGATGAAAGTCCATCTCCCTCTAAAACATCACCTTTGGTAGATGATGACTTAGTTTAAAGTCAACTTGTAGAAGGTCAAGAAATAATTAAAAATGACAAGGAAGATGAACCATTAAATAATGAAATTATTAACATCAAAGAATCCAAAAGTCATCCTTTAGAAAAGGTCATAGGACAAATTAATCAAAGAACCTTAAGATCACAAGCCCAAAATCAAAGTAATCATTTATGTTTTGTTTCTACCATTGAACCGAAAAACATAAATGAAGCAATAAAAGATGAATCTTGGGTAATTGCTATGCAAGAAGAATTAAACCAATTCGTTAGAAATGATGTTTGAAAGTTAGTTTCAAAACCTAAAGATCAAACTATAATTGGAACGAAATGGGTTTTTCGAAATAAAATGGATGAAAATGGTGTAGTGTCTAGAAACAAAGCTAGGCTTGTCGCACAAGGTTATAATCAACAAGAGGGGATTGACTATGATGAAACTTATACACCGGTAGCTAGGCTCGAGTCAATTAGAATCTTACTTGCATATGCATGTGCTTATGATTTTAAGTTATTTCAAATGGATGTTAAGAGTGCATTTCTTAATGGGTTTATTAACGAAGAAGTATATGTTGCTCAACCTCCCGGTTTGTTAGGTCACTAGTTTTACAAACACAAGTTATAGAGAAAGAGATGAAGGCGATTGAACAAGTAAAACCACACACACACGATAATATAAAGACGGTTAGGCGTAATGTATGAATGAGAGAAAAACTTGAACAACCAACCCTCAAGTGAGGGTTATTACATAGTTTATATAGCCAAGGAGCTAGGGCAACACTCCCTCTCCTTCCCTATTCCTTATTGGGCTTGGGCCTAAGCTTATGGGCCTTCTACATAAGCTTGACCTTAAACAAACATAAAGGCCATAATAAAGCTACCTATTACATATGAAATATAAATACTTGAAATACTGTTTAGGAGTGATTCCAACAATCTCCCCCTCAAGTATATATGAATGTAAACGGTGAAGGCGTTGATGTAATAGAAGTTGTGACGTCTTCTGACATTCTTCTTTCTTATGAGAGGAATTGTCTTGATTCGAACAATCTCCCCAGTGTAGAGAGATAGTTGTCTTAGAACAGTTATGCTTCGACGTCATCACTAACTTTGTTCTTTGATCATTGTTCTTTGTGGTGAAAGTGATAGTATGTTGTTGTCTGCATCAGTCTGCCTCAGGTCTGCTTCGCTGCTCCAGTGTCTCCACGTCATTCTTCAACATGCTCACACGCTCTTTGACGTTGGAAATCAATACTGATGAAGTTCTGTAAGTCTTTGACTTTGTAGATTCTTTGATTGATGAAGAATCATTCTGACTGTTGTGTTGCTTCTGAATAGAACTTCCATTAGTGATGATGTTGGCGTGAGCATGAGAAGAATCAGCACGATCATTCCGCTCCAGAGCTTCCATAAGAAGAAAACATTTCAAATGGTTAGTAATAAGCGGTTTCCGGCACTTACAAGTTTGAACTTCGAGAGTGTTAACAGCATAGTATGAAAACACAACTCTAATTCTTACAGAGGCCGTTCCTGAACTGGAGTCCCACAAGTGAGATAACGCGATGTACCGAAGTACATCTACAGTTCAGATGAGTCGCTGAGGTACACCGTAGCATCACCTCACGACTGTAGACCGTTTGAGACACACTCCGCTTAATCCACGGGGAGTTACCGAAGTGACCTGCTGTCAGGGCTGTTTGATGTTGACCCTGGCAGGAGTTTCCATTCAATCACCAAGGATCACAGATGTGAACCTCTCATAAATGTTCTCGACAGATTGCTAAGATCTGTGAAGGACTAGATATGAACCATTGATGATCTTATTTGTTGATCATCAAGTGATTAAATGTCAAGTGTTCCTAAGAGATCTTTTGATGAATCTCGTGGCTCTAGACTCAATAGTGCGTTTTGGTTTTCCTGAGCGGAGACTAGGGAGAGGGTCTCCTTCTTCAATACCAGCGATCTCTAAGAGAAATCCAATAGTTTACGTAGGGTTCCCTGTGAGAATGAAACAAGCTTCTGTTGAGAAAAACTTGAGTGGCTAAGAAGGTTTAGTGCATGCGTCACTCGGTCCATGACGACTTTTAATCTTCAATACCGGTGTCACTAAGTGACAACCAGTAGCATATGAATTGAACCCGATGTCTGCCCTAAGTTGAATAATCTGGAGGGCTGTTTCTTTTCACCCTTTACTTTACATTTCTTTTTTTTTGATTCTTCAACTCCTTCTTTCTCCGATTCTCATTTTCTCCTTTTTACAATCATTCCTAAGGACTTCTAACACTAACTAATGGTAGTGTCCTTGGGTAGATCCCTCCGGCTCTGGCGGATCATAGGACGGTTATTCCTAACCTTAGTCACCTTATAACTCCATGACTAACCTATGTTTGCCACAAAAACCACTGTATGTGAAAATATCTCTCAAAGGGTTTGTTAATGAAAAACATGTTTGAACCACTGTGAAAGATGATGTTTTGCATAAATACTCCCCCTACACATGTGCTTAATAGTTTTAATGGTTAAATGCACAGTGAGGAAAGAGCGCGCACTTTTTGAATTGATCCACTGAAGATAGACAATCCCCCGCGAGACACGGTTACGTTGTATAGTTAAAGAGTTACACTGTCAGCTTTTAGGTGACAACTAGTTCTAATAACTACCTTGAAGGTGTAGACAAACCTCGAAAGGTTGTCATACCTGTCAGAGTTCATGTCTATCAAGAGTTTCTCGAATGGTACTTTCTACTTGGACAAGTCCTTTGCGAGACACGTTTACATTACTAGCGAACTAGCTTGAAATTATTACCCGTCCAGGACAAGTCTTTTCGAGTTACTAACAGTTTAGTACCGTCAATTCGTTGGTTAAGTATGAGGTACACAGATTCATTTGCATTTTGTACAACATATTTCTTATCACACAATTTTCTCCCCCTCAAAAATGGCATATAAAATGTTATTTTTGAACGGTTGAGAATAAATATGACCATTTCGAGTGTTGTGGGAAGATGACCACTATGAACAATTTGTGAACAAAGTTTTTAAATCAAATACTCCCCCTCAACTAGTGATATAAACGGTTGAGGTTTTGAAAAAATCATATGGGGAAGTACTTGTGTTTTTGAGCAAAACCTTTAAAAATGAAAGGTTTGATAGGTTTTACTCAAAAAAATAAGAAGCTTTCGCTCCTTTTATAAGGATTGTGGCACTGAGGCGTACCACAGGGTTCTTTCTTGACAATTACGGGTTGTACACTGTTATGTGTGCACAAGCCATAGGCATATATAATCACACATCCAAAATTATATGAAGGAAACAATTCAAGGGGTACCAGGAAGTGCAGTGATGTTCCCAGGAGTACGAACAGGGCGTTGATAGCCTGTGATGTTGATCCTAGGTCGACCACTAACAAAACTTTCCAACATTCTGAACTGATCCCTTCTGAACAACCGTTCATCAATCATGGTGATGATCCTTCTCACATCCCTCCTTTCCTGAGAATTCCAGCGCTTAGAAGATCCAATTTTCAGGCGTATATCCTTCAACCTGTACGCCAATCCATCCCTAACCCGCTTCAAGGTATGATCCCTGAATTTCTGAAGTTCACTACACGCCATTAAGCAGTTTCTTTGAAGTTCACTGTGGTAAACAACTCCGAATGGTTTGCTGATGAGCGTATATTGACTTAGCTGATTGATGTCGGGAAGATCAAGCGTTGGAGGAGTGAGGTTGACACGTTTTTGATATGATTCAACGGCAAGCTGAAGATCTTCAACACGTTCTTTGATGACTATGCGTCTGATGAAGATGAGCAGTGACTTGATGAATTCACGTTGTACTTCAGTTGGAAATTGTCTCATGCAACCTTGAACTTTGGCAGGATACATGTCTTCAATGTCGTTGAGGTTCAAATTCTCAAAGTCAGCTTCAGAGAATGCATAGTCCCTTTCGTCTTGTCTTTTGACCACAATCTTTTTGAGAAAAGTGTAGTCCCATTTAGACGATAGACCAACATGTTGGATGGCCACGATACTTTTAGTACTAAACACTGCATGTTGAGACTTCTGGACCAAGCAGCTTCTGTAGTAGATTCTTCGGCGTTCCGGCCAATGGTGAATCCCATACATTGCATCTTGGTCATACGCTACCACTTTGTCGGAGAACATGTGGGTAGCACGTTCCTCGATGGCTATACAATCAGAGTATATTGCAGCAGGGAATGGAAGTGTCAGTGATGTAGCGTATTTCCTTGAACCATCGCCACCGTGTTGAAGAAAATCTAAGTCTTTGTTGAAGAAGTGTCTGAAAGGAATCCTAGGCTGATCAGGTTGGCCAATGGTAGGTAGAGGTCGAGACCAGTCGGTGTAATATGGAGGATTGTCCCGTTTTGTGAAGTCGATGTTTGCTTCTGGGTTGAGCCAATCCATGTTATTAGACATGGCGCGGGCAATGTTTTCAAGGTGATATTCAACCTCGATTGCACTTTCCGAGCTGTCTTTCAAAAGTAGGAATGCATCATTCTTGATGCGCTTCAATTCAGATTTCGTCATCTTCTTCACACGAAATCTTTCTTGCAAAATCTTTGCATGCTCCAAGGTACTACCATCTACCAATTCTTGACCTTCTTCAGGGTAGGGAGTTTTGTTAACAAGTGTAGCAAACCATTCAAATTCTTCGGTTTTATCGTCATCTAGCCATGATATGACGTCAGTATGAAGCGTCTTCTTCTTCTTTTTCGAAGGCTTAGATGATGACGCTGGTTGCTGTTCTTGTTTGGGAGAGGTGGTTTGTTGTTGGGGCTCGAGGACCTCTTCATCGTCACCACCCGTATACTCAAAGTAATCACCTGTTTGTTGAGTCAGGGGTGGTAACTCGGAATCGTCCCGAGGTTTATCAGTAGAAGACCGAGGTGGAGGAGATTTTTGTTGAGAAGAAGTCCGTGGTGGAGGTGGTGGCATCGAAGTAGATTCACCAGACTGCTTCTGACGTTTAGGTGCAGAATCCTTGTCCTTATCATCGTCATCTCTTGGTCGTTTGGGTTGATCGGCTGACTCCTTGCATGATGATCTGAGTTGAAAATCAAGTAGACTTTCGAAAAATTTAGCTTCATCCGAAGTAAACGTTCCAGATCGCTTTGACATTAGCATCACTAGTTTAGCGATTAACTCAGATTCAGAGAGATCAGCTTCTTTGGCCATTGTATGTTTAACCAATGCGACTATGTTAGGGGTGAGTTGTCTATAAAATACTTCTCTAGTCACACCGGGGACAGTATCGAGAAGAAACTTGTGGGTATGATCTCTTGCTGTCTTTACAAGTTCCTTTTGGACATTAGGAACGATATCCTGAAGGTACTTGTTAGTGTAACCTTCGATCATTTCGTTCAGTTCCTCTTTACGATGACTCTTCATGAACTTCTGAACAAATTCCCTTTCATTCTGCATCTTGTCTTTCTCATCATTTAAGTACTGAATTTGGTCAGCAAACCAATTCAGTTTTCTGTAAAGCATGTCCTTCTTTCTGACTTGTTGGACAGCTTTCACAATCTTTTCATGAGTCTGAGAAATCCAAGATTTAGGTGGTTTCTTCACGGATTTGGATGATGATCTGGTTGACTTCTTTGATGGTGGTGGTGATGAATGAGATGAAGAGTCTGATGATGAGGAGACATGAGGAGACTTCAGGTCCTTAGAAGTTTCTGAGGTTTTCTCCTTTGAGTGTGTTGGACTGTCTAGAAGAAACTTTGTATAATCATCATCGTCATCTCTAGACTTTTCTTTCTCAGTTTCCAGTTTCTCAAAATCATACACAATAGTATCCTCTACAGGCTTTTGTTGTTGCACAAGAGTGGTGGCACCAGATCCCTTATCGGGTCGATTAACCGCATCAGGATCTGGAGAGGAGTGGGCAGCACCACTTGATCCTCCTGGGCCACCCATTTGATCTTTAGCAGATTCTTCAGCCTTTTGAAGATGTCTGGCGATGTGAAACTTCTTCCTGTATGATTGATCCAGTTGCTCTTCTTCTTCTTCTTCAGAGCTCTCATTATATGGCACAAGTGCAGGAGTCTTCCCTTTTCCTTTATCAGTTTGAGGACTTGGAGGTTTTGCTACTGAGGCAGGTGTTTCGGTTGTAGTTGCAGAGTAATGAACCTCTTCATCTGTATCAGTATCTTCAGAGTCCTCGTCAATGAGCTTACTCTGCGGTTCAGGTTTGGGAATAGGTTCGGCTTCCTTTACAGGAACAATCCTTTTAGAAGGAGGATTCCTTTTAGGAAACTTCCTTTGACTCACAGTACTTGTTGCGCTTACTGCACTTCCTCTTCTGGTTCTTCTAACAGGTATTCCAGAAGATTTTTCGTCGAGATGACCAACTTTGCCTTGTCTAACTGCTTCCAGATACCTTTTGTACGTTTCGAGCTTTCTGACATCTTCAGTTAGAAGGAAATCTGGCAACACAGCACCTTGTTTCTTTGTAGACGATTCCTTGATTCTGACAGATAGAATAGGTTCCGTCAACATATCGTGATTGTCGGGGTCATTGAGCCTCTTGGGAATATCAAGATGAAGTCCAAGTGCTCTCTGGATCAACAGTTTAGTATATCTGATGTAGGGAATCTTTGAGCCTAGCTTGTTGAGAAATTACATCATGTCATCCCAAATCAGAGCTTCGATAGCGATGTGTTTCAAGTTGACCAGAGCCCAAAATATTTGCAGTTCCATGAGCTTAGGATGCTCATAGCCACTGTCACGACCAGAAACAGACTTGGTGATGATCATGTAGAGAGTTCTCCATGGTTGAGGAATACTCTTAAGCTCTACGTGAGAATGGTTGGTGATTATTCCTGTAGCCTCGTCATAACCGATATCGATTAAGAATTGGAGAGTGAGCTCTTCAGCAGGTGTGGCATATAGTTTGGTTAGATCGACTTCAGGAATTAGGAGAGCAGCCCTTAAGTCTGCAGGTGTAATGGTGACTTGTTTGTGGTTCAGAGTCACCGTCACAGCAGTCCGTCCTTTGACCCTTTCCATAGTGTTCCAGAACTGTTGGATATAGATCTCAGGGACAGTTGCAGAGTGAGTGAGCATGTTCTGATACAGATGAGTCCTCAGAATATCAATAGCAATTAAACACGAAGATTCAGAGCAAGTGAGGGTGTCAAAGTCTACACGGAGATTATTCTTTCCAATCTTCATTGGATAGCCATGAGGATAGATATCAGCAATGGAGAGAACTTCAGGTGTATCCACATTCATTTGTTCAGCCATGTCGTGATCTGAAATAATATTAGCCAACAGAACCAACATATCGACAGACATAATGTTAGTCAATGGAAGGTCGTATTGTCTAGTTATTGAATGTACAGTGTCAATGATTGTTACGAGTCCTAAGTCACTTGTATGTTCAATAGTCCAATGATGTCGTGAAATGTTTCGTGAGTTAGTTAACTTTAAGTTTTAAAGTTTATTTTATCACTTATTGTTCACAACATATCAAACGATTTAAGTTTATTAGTGACATTTTTGGATTCGTGATGATATGATTAGTTTATTTACAAGTTGGTACACATAACAATTCATAACGAAGGTATGATCTCGGCTTATGCGTAGGATTGGTAAAGTTATGCGTAGACAGGAATGATGTATGCGTAGGCGTAAACTTACGCGTAGGATCCTAACTTACGCGTAAGAAGTGTTACGCGTAGGAAAAGGGGACCTTATGCGTAGAGCTTATGCGTAGGCATATATTAACCTTACGCGTAAGGCTACTCGTAAGAGTTGACCTTATGCGTAGAGGTCACTGTTTACGCATATCCTTCACATGATACGCGTAGTCCCATATGTAGAACCTTATGCGTAGAAGCTACGCGTAAGACTAATCTTACGCATAACAAGCTACGCGTAAGATGATCCTTATGCGTAGAGTAACAACAACCTTGATTCTGAATATTAAGTGAAGCAAGCCTGAAACAAAGCATCATATCATCAATGTTTAACACATAACATTCATTTTATGACAGATCAAAACACTATTGGACAGTTTGTCAGTTACGCGTAGAAACTCTTACGCGTAGTCTAAACCCTATTAGTTCAAAGTTTACGCATAAAAATTTTAGCCATAGGATTTGCACTAAAGTGTTTCTGGGAGGACTAAGAAGTGTGTAGAGTATGTTTATCCAAGTTTTAACATCAAATAAGCCATGAATCAAAAATACCCAATTCGTATGAACTAGAACCCTAATTTTCAATTAATGATTCTATAGTGTTTCTGGGTGATTTCTGGGTTTACATATGCTCAATTTAACTTGAAAGCAACCTCATACAACAATATTTATCACCAAAAACGTTCTTATTTGAAAACACCCAATTTAATGCATAAACCCTAATTTTTGAAAAATCAATCAATTCGTGTTTCTGGGTGTGTTTAAACGATGAAAATGTATTCATTGATGTAATAATAACATTTTGGCACTATCCTTTTACTCAAAAACACACAACTTTGATCATGTGTTCTTACGCGTAAGCGAAGAACACAAAATCACCCATATCAGTAGATTTGACCGTTGGATTCATTTGAAAATCAAAACCAATGTTCAAAAACATGTTAAAAACATTAATTCACTTACAAAATGATGATCTGAAACACATATTTCTTGAGTGAATTTTAAGCGTAGGATGGTTTTAGGTTTTTTTTTTGCAATAAATGAGAAGTAAAAGTAGGTGGGAGGGTGTTTTATTAAAAGGGAGTTTAACCTTTTGACAGTTTTGGTCCCTCCACCTTTTCCTTTTTCAAACAAAGCCTTTTAACTTCCATTTTGGTTACCAAACAAAGTTTTTAGGAAAGAAACATGACAACACTCCCCCTTGACTTGAGAAAAATAATGAAAGGTTATTAATTTAAGTCCGAGGAGTGTCTTTGAACCAGAAGGTGTACCACCATTTGTAAAAGAATCAACCGAGATATGATAACATGCAAGTACACAGATGTTTTGAAACAGTTAAGAGTTTATTTTCTCCCCCTCAACACTTGATCGGAAAAATACTGAATTTTGAAAGATTAAAGTGTTGACGGAAGAAATGTACTTGCCATGTTGAAAGAAAGATAGATTAGGAGAATATTTTTGTTGTTTTATCGGATTTTATATTTTTGTATTTTGTTTTTGAAAAAACTTATTTACAAAAGATGTTTTGGTGTTTGACAGGTTTTTAAGACTGTTTTAAGAGGTCATCCAATTCCTCTTGAGTCAAACACCTCATACCAATTCGGTGGACCAACTCATTAAACCTAGCGGGTGGCAAGGCTTTGGTGAGAAGATCTGCCAATTGGTATTCTGTACCCACAAAGTATAATTCAACGGTACCCTGTTCCACGTGGTCCTTGATGAAATGATAGCAAAGATCGATGTGCTTTGATTTCGAGTGCTGAACTGAGTTGCACGAGATCGCAATGGCACTCCGATTGTCGCAGTACATCGGGATTCTGTCGAATACGTAACCATAGTCTTTGAGTTGTGTTCTCATCCAGATGACTTGAGCACAACAAGCGGACATGGCTACATATTCTGCTTCAGTTGATGACAGTGATGTACAATCCTGCTTCTTTGATTGCCAAGACACCAGTTTATCACCGAGAAATTGTAGTGCTCCTGAAGTACTTTTCCTTGAGTCTAGGCATCCTGCGTGATCAGCGTCTGAAAAAGCGATTAGTTCAAAACCAGAATCCTTCGGATACCAGATCCCCAAGTTAATGGTTCCCTTGATGTATCGGAGGATTCTTTTAGCCTCAGAGAGGTGGGTTTCAGTTGGTCGCGACTGATAACGGGAGCATAGATAAACGGCAAAGACAATATCAGGTCTGCTAGCTGTTAGATACATGAGAGACCCAATAATACTTCGGTATTTGGTAGGGTCAACTAATTTCCCATGTAAATCAGCATCTAACTTCTTGGTATGAGTCATTGGTGTGGCATAAGTATCACATGTTTTCATTCCAAATTTGTTTAACAGTTCAAGGGCATATTTGGACTGACTCAGGAAAATACCACGGGGTGATTGATGAACTTGCAGTCCTAGAAAGAATGTAAGTTCACCCATCATGGACATTTCAAAATTTTTCTTCATTAGTTTTGCAAAAGCGGTTGAAAACTTTTTATGTGTCGACCCAAAAATGATGTCATCCACGTAAATTTGAACAATTAAGATATGTGCCCCGTGTTATTGTATAAAAAGAGTTGGGTCAACCGAGCCTTTGGTGAAATTATTGGCAATGAGGAAAGATGATAGCTTATCGTACCATGCCCGAGGGGCTTGTTTGAGACCATAAAGAGCTTTGTTCAGTTTGTAGACATGGTTCGGGAACTCAGGATCAACGAATCCATCTGGTTGGCTGACATAGACCGTTTCTTTAAGTTGTCCATTGAGAAACGCCGTTTTGACATCCATCTGATAGACCGTCATATTCATATGAGCTGCAAACGCGAGAAATATCCGAACAACCTCAAGACGAGCAACCGGAGCAAAAGATTCTTCAAAGTCTATTCCTTCTTCCTGACGATAACCCTTAGCAACTAGACGTGACTTGTTTCGGATGACGTTCCCTTCAGCATCCAATTTGTTTTTCCAAATCCATTTGAGACCAATGACGTAGACCCCTGTTGGTCTTTCAACCAGTTCCCATACTTCAAGATGTTTGAATTGGTTGAGTTCTTCCTGCATGGATTCAATCCAGTTGTCTTTTGTCATTGCGTCTTTAATGTTTTTAGGCTCAGATTGGCAGACAGTGAGGGCATAAATGCAATGTTCACCATCTGTGTGGAGACGTTGTCTCGTAACGACTGGTTGATTCGGGTTGCCAATAATGTTAGCCAGAGGATGGTCTTTTGTCCATCTATGTGTAGAGGGTTGATGTTGGTATACATTGTGAAGATTCTGAGGGTTCAAATGGTTTGTTGAAGATTCCGCAACATCTGGTGCAGCAGTCTCATTAGCAAACGGGTTGAAGAACGCATTTGGATCAAAATCTGCCGGTGGGGGTACTTCATTCAGAATATCATTAGCTGGTTCATCAATGTTGGAAGCGGTGTGTTCAACTGTTGTGTTGGAGTCAATTGGTGTAGGTGCATCTTCAACAGTAGTTGTTGTAGCAGGTGTATCAGGTATAGGAATATTATCAAGTTGTCCAGCGGAAACAGCGGATACACCTGGAGCACGTTCATCAATATCGTCACAGAACAGAGGAGCAAATAACCTTTCCATTTGTTGACGAGTTAGCTGAGGGCTTTCTTCAGCTGATGATGGGGGTTGAGGGAAGTTTAAACGGTTGTGACCGGGTTCTAAGCTGTTGTACTCAGAAGCCATTTCCGTGAGTTCATCAAAATGAGCATGAATCGTTTCCATCACCTGTTTTGTACGACGATTCCAGATCCGGTAACCTTTAGAATTCTCACAATATCCAATAAAGACTCCAATGTCGGCTTTGGCTTTAAGCTTTCCAAAATCATCACGATCATTATTCGGATAGCAAAGGGATCCAAATACATGAAAGTGTTTGAGATTCGGTTTATGGTTGTGGACAAGCTCGAAAGGTGTTTTGTTGTGGCGTTTTGTGATCATAGAACGGTTTTGAGTATAGCATGCAGTAGATACAGCTTCTGCCCATAAGTAATCTGGAAGTTTAGCATTGATTAACATTGTTCTTGCAGCTTCCACTAACGTTCGGTTTCGTCTTTCAACAACTCCGTTTTGTTCTGGTGTACGTGCAATAGATGTTTGATGCTGAATTCCCACTTTCTCATAAAATTCACGAAGGGTTTGGTTAACAAATTCAGTTCCTTTGTCTGTCCGAATTAGCCTGACGGTGTTGCGGAGCTGAACCTGTATTTTTGTGAGAAAGGTGATGATCATTTGTGGAGCTTGGTCTTTACTACGAAGAAAGTAGACCCAAGTCCATCGTGAGTAGTCATCAACAATTACTAAGATGTAGCGTTTGCCATTGATCGTTTGCACGCGCATCGGGCCACACAAATCCATGTGAAGAAGATGTAGCACATGCTGAGAGCTGTGTTCCACCTTTGAAGGAAAATGAGCACGAGTGCTTTTCCCTTGTTCACAGGCTGAGCAAAGGTGATCTTTTGAATACCGGAATTGTGGGAGACCTTCAACCAGTTTGTGTCGAGCAAGGTTGGTGATGGTTTGAAAGTTTAGATGTGAGAGACGACGGTGCCATAGCCAGGATTTTGTAGATGTTGCCTTTGAAAGTAAGCAGATGGGAGATGAAGCAACCATGTCTTGCATAGAGATAGTGTAGAGACTAGAATTACGCGATCCAGACATAAGGTCATTTCCTTGTAGATCACGAATGAAACAAGTTTTCTCCCTGAAAGCAACCTCCAAATCTCCATCACAAAATTGACCTACTGAAAACAGATTGTGACCGAGGCCTTCCACATAGTAAACCCTGCTGATTTCGATGTTCCCATTGACATAATCTTCGTAGCCCATGATAGCTGCGAAGTGATCGTTCCCGAATCTGACAGTGCTAATGAACTTTGCAATAAAGTTTGATAACAGTTTAGGTTGCCTGTCATGTGTCGGGAACATCCGCTATCAATCAATCCAGTGAATGATCTGTATCACCTGCATTACACACAGACGACACAGATGGAATAGAAGTAGATGTGGAACCCGAAATGTTAGAGGGTTCCGAAGCAGATATGTTAGACATACACACATTGATAATTTTAGGCATCCATTTAAATCCTAGTGTGTTATATATCCATTTCTGCCATCTATAACTACTCTTTGCTTTAGTCTTAGTGAAAGCACTAGGTGGTACTACATTCTTAGGAGGTGAAGCGGGAGCTACTGTGATAGCAATGGTTGCCTTAGAATCTAAAGAAGGCGGTCTACCAAGCACAAACTTAGAATGATTAGTTGGCCTAGAGATATTCTGATTCTTAGGATTCCGTAATCGAGAGATTATAGCTTTAGCAACACATTTGTCACGACAATCAGAATTCATACTCTTCCGACAAATAACACACGGTGCATCAGACTGAATATCGAACGTACTTAACGGTTTAACATTCGTTACATCACTATTTCTATTACATTTGCCAGACGTAACATCTATAGTGGAAGCATCATGAGTCTTATTCATAGTCCTAGGGTGTTCTTCTACTTTAGCATTCCTTATGGATCTTTTGTTAGGTCGCAACTTCCTATTTGTCGATTGAGTGCTCCTAGGCTGTGAAGTGCGGACGTTTGGAAAAGATGCAACTATTCCTGTTTCAGTAGAGGGAAACACATTAGCAACTTGTGATTTGGCAGTGGGAATTCTAGGTTCACGATTACTAAGTGTGACTGGTGCTAATCTCTTAATCACAGTAGGCGGAAGTTGTTCATACTTTCCTAACATTTCTCTTAACTTAGAGATAGTGTGAATCAAATCTTGATTTTCAGAACGAATATTACCAGCAAAATTCATGACTTCTCTAGTGTGAGCAAGAGAGTGATCAAGTTCGTTAGATGCTTCAAGTCGAGTCTTTTTGAGTAAATCAAATATGACACCATATTCCTGTTTAACTTTTAAAAGTTCTTGTTCATATTTTGAGATTTGACTTTTCAAAGACACGTTTTGATCATCCAGTTGCTCAATTTTAGGATCAGAAGATTTTGCACTCAACTGAGCGATTTTCTTTTGAAAACTAAGTTGATGATTGTGAATATCTTTTTCACACCAATGAAGACGACGTTTTGCATTGTAAATTTCATTGAGTAATCGTTTATTTTCAGCTTTTAAAGACTCGATCTGAAGCACATTATCGGTGTTCTCAACAGTTACAACAGTTTCAACAATATCAGCAGAGATGTAATCAGATGCAAATGGCAAGGCATGAAGTAACACAACATTATGGATATCAGCACAGATAACATCTTCCAAGAGTCGATCAACATCTTTTCTCAACAGTTTCTTTTTGCGTTTAGTGTTAGAAATAGATGTTTCTGTTTTCTCGAAAACGTTTTTCATTACCCCAAGTTCCTTATGAAAATCCTTTTCCCAGGCAATTGCACAACTTTTCAAGTTTTTAACATTAGGTAAAAGATTTTTCTGAAAGATGTCTCTTTGTTCTCGCGCCATAGGCGAGTGAAAATGTTCAACTTTGATTTCAGAACGATATTCTATCTCATGTTGTAAAATTTTGAGGTCAGCCATGAAAATGTCAAAATATCGAAGTATTTTTCGATCTTCAGGTTTTGAGTTTACTTCACTAATGGAAGGTAAAGGACCATAAGTTTGTGCAAAATCTGTTTTGGGATTAACATTAGAAGACTCAGGTGTTTTGATGATAACCCTTGGTGTGTTAGAAGAATCCGTTGGTGTGACGAAAGTGACCGCGTTTTTATAATTAAAAGGTTTGTTGTAAACAACGTTTTTTAATTTTGATCGACTCTCGTCTTCTGCATCTAATTCCTCTTGACGATGGTATTCAACAACACTCATAACAGTATTATCAATTTTGTATTCTGCACTGGAAACTTCAGGAGTTGGTTTGAATGATTTTAGTGAAAGCTTTGGTTTGTAATCAGCTAGATTTTTTCCATATCCATTTGGATTGGGTTTTAAGGTAAACTTTTCAATAGCTGTTACTGTTTCACCATGTTTGTAAACAACAGTTTTAAACTCTTTAAGTTTGTTTTGCAAGCCGATGATTTTTTCAAGAAGGTCATCTACCCGATTCGTTGAATGCTTTTTGTATGCGGAGAACTGTTTTTGACAATTTAACAACTCAGCCTTAGCTTTTTGATTTTCCAAGGTGAGAGCGTTAATTTGCTTTTTATGTTCGTGTTTCAGTTGTTCTAATTCAGACAACAAAGCATTCTTCGAGGCGGCTAGATCACGCATCTGTCTCTCTAAATATTTTTCGTTTTGATGAGATTTAGCCAGTGTTGTAAATATCGGTCTTGTCGGCCGATATATCAGTGATATATCGCTTATCGGCGGTCCACCGATACGATATTTCACTTATCGGTCAAATTTATCGGTTGGTCAAATATCGGTCAAATATCGGTCAATATCGGTCAATATCGGTTATATCGGTCATATCTTGTAAATATCGGTCAAATATCGGTAAAATATCGGTAAAATATCGGTCAAATATCGGTCAAATATCAGAATATCGGTCAAATATCGGTTAAGAGTGGGAAATACATAACTAAATGCATATACAATGTAAAATTTGTAATATTTATATAAAATATATAATTAAAAATATTAAATATAACAATAAAACTAATAAATATTTATAAATATGTATATAAAATATATAAATACCTATAAAAAAAATTAATTTCTTTATAATTTAGGGTCTCCGTTATATCACTGATATATCGCCGCCATAACCGCTATGGCGCTTGGCGGTGGTCGACCGCCGAGGGACCGCCGAGCGATATTTACAACACTGGATTTAGCAAAAGCAGCTTCAAAACCTTTTTCACGGTTTTCTTGAGTTTTGTAAAAGTTGAGTTGCATTTGTAAGCATTCAAAATCCTTGGTTAACAGTGGATTTTTGCTTTTTAAGTCCTTGTTTAATGCATAGCATTCCTCCATTTTGATTTTATGGTCTTGAATTAACTGAGCAAAATCCGGATGAGGCAGCAGATCATCTTGTTCAACGTGAGTCTCAACATGATCATTCTTTAGATCCTCAAGGACGACCACGGAGTCAATTTGATTATCAAAGGAAACCATAAGGTCATCTTGATCGTCAAATGTAACTACAGGGTTAACTTGAAAATCCTCAGAAAGAGATGTAGAAGACTCATTTTGAACAGTCTGATCCGTGCCGGATTCAGATATTGGCGGTGATATTAGTTCAGATATGATGATGGTTCGTTCGGGTACCTGAGACAAGCCATCAGTGTCATACACTGGGCCTGTATCACTCATGTGCAGCTCATGCATATTAGCCATCAACATAACAACTGCATTGGCCTGCAAGTCCTCCATATCATCATCTGAGTCTGCATCTGCCATAAAGCTTTGTTCTTTGTTTGTGAGAGATCCACCAGCTTCATCCTTAAGAGCTAACAGAAGAGCCTCTTTGAAATAAGCACTGCCCCTAGTCCTTGGCTTTGGGCATGCATTAGCCAGGTGTCCCTTCTCATTGCAGTTGTAGCATCGAAGACCATTCAACCCATTCTGAGCATTTCCCTGTTCTACCACTTGAGCTCTGTTGTTATTCCTACCCATAGCATTAAACCCTTGACCACCTCCCATTTGACGACCATAACCACGATTCTGAACTTCAACTCGTCCATTGTTCACAATAGCTTGATTTCGTGTATTAGATGAGGAACGAATACGATTGTTGGATTTGTTTGTATAACGGCTAAAAGCATTAGCAATCATAACAAACCCTTGTTGCAATGCTTCGAACGGATCGGATTCCTCATTAGTCTGACTATGAAGTGCTTGATCATTGTTGTTGTTGTAAGGAACCAATTGATTTTGTTGAGGTTGTTGTGATTGATCGTTTGATGTAACTGAGGCAGTTGGTTGAGTTGCTTGTTGAGGAGGATTACTTTGTTGAGCATATAAGGCAAGTTGTTGATTGTCCGGATGTGTAGGTGGAGCAATTTGAGCACGGAGAATCCTTTCCCGATCAACTTCCTTCTCATGAGGCTTCAAGTAATCGTACAACAATCCATAAGTAGAATGATGCATATTCTTCGCTTGACGGAGAAAAATGACATACTTCTCCCATTCAGGACCAAGACTACTTAGGAACTTAGTATTCACTGCAATTCTTGGCATGATGATGTTGTGTTTATCCAAATCATTGATGATGTCTGAAAAACGATGATGATAAGACTCTAGTGTCTCTCCAGGTTCAATCATGAAGTGTTCATAAGCCAAGTAAATTTTGGATTCCAGATCCTCCTGATTGAGTACAGATCCTTCCATAAGAAGATGAATATGTTCCCACATTTCCTTTGCAGTCTTTTGAGCATCAACACTTTGAAGAATTGGGTTAGGTAATCCTAAAAGGATATATTGCATTGCAAGCTCATCAGCTTCATAGTGTAGAAGTTCTGTTGGATTAAGATCTGCAACAGTAGCAATGTTGGTTTGTTCATCTCTTGGTGGAACAGCAGTTGGATCTCCGGGTACAATGACGGTAGGCATCTCAAATGGACCTTCCAAGATAACCTTCTTTAAGAACTTTCCATGTGGCTTCTTCAGATCACAAAACCTAAAGAACCTTATCACCCATTGATCGTAGTTTCCTGGAGTGAGCATTGGAGGTCTATCAAGTGATCCAGCTTCATGAATTGATTGTTGGCTGCTTAAAGCTTCACACATCTTTGCAAACCAAGTGGGTTCCTTCATAGTGTTCCTTGATGGATGTTGATTATAATCATTTGTGTAGGGTTGAACTTGAAGACTTGGCGGTGTTTGAACCATTTGTGGTGGGGGAATTGCACCAAGTTGTGGAGTATGTTGTTGATTAAATTGTTGTTGATAAATAGCTTGTTGTTGATTCCATTGTTGATGTTGTGGAGTTAATTGTTGTTGTCGTTGAGGATAAGTGTAAGGGAAATAGTTAGAGTATGGTGGTTGAGACATAATGATAACCTTGTGTAGTAAAAATGGATCTTTGTAGTCGAATGAACCTTTGTTGATGAAGTGTCCTTAGGCGTAGAAAAGACAAGAAACCAAGTATCACTTATGCGTAAAAACACCAAAAGTTACGCGTAACAATAAGGAGTTACGCGTAGGATTTAGCTTAAGCGAAAGTTGGATAAAAGCACTAAAGTTATGCGTAGACAAAAGTTAGGCGTAGAAAGTTAGGCGTAGGATTACCTTATGCGTAGACCTAAGTTTACGCGTAAAGTGAATCTTATGCGTAGAATTTCTACACTTAAGCTTATGCTTATGCGTAATTTTAGGGTTTTTGCCCAAATGATCTTTTACACTATCACAGTGCAAAAGATATCCAAAGTCGACGTATTTTTAGACTTATCCAAGTAAGAAAACACGGAATAAACCAGGAAAATGAAGATCAAATGAAGGAAAAATCTTACGCGTAATTTTAGGGTTTTGATACGCGTAGGATTACTCGTAACTTTGATTTTGCCCAAATGTGTTTCTAAACCAGATTTTTGTTATGGAATAGCTTCAATAGTACCAAAAGAACACAAAAATGTGAAACTTGATGTACCAAAACTGCTAAACGGGTAACGCGTAGAACGACACCCACGAACAAAAACAAGCTTAAAAACGTAGATCCACGCGTAAAGTTTGAAACTTTTTGCCAAAAACAAGTATTTTAACACCTCAAAACGTTGAAAGTACAAGAATCTTGGATTAAAAAGTGTAAAAAACGTGTTTTTAAGCGAACCAAAGTATCACTCGTTAGCCTTACGCGTAGGACCAAAACCCACTTCAAAAGCAATAACGATTCACCCAACTATTAGGCGATTGATACCACTGTTAGGTCACTAGTTTTACAAACACAAGTTATAGAGAAATAGATGAAGGCGATTGAACAAGTAAAACCACACACACACGATAATATAAAGACGGTTAGGCGTAATGTATGAATGAGAGAAAAACTTGAACAACCAACCCTCAAGTGAGGGTTATTACATAGTTTATATAGGCAAGGAGCTAGGGCAACACTCCCTCTCCTTCCCTATTACTTATTGGGCTTGGGCCTAAGCTTATGGGCCTTCTACATAAGCTTGACCTTAAACAAACATAAAGGCCATAATAAAGCTACCTATTACATATGAAATATAAATACTTGAAATACTGTTTAGGAGTGATTCCAACACAGTTTTACCGACTTTGAGAAACCACATCATGTCTTCAAACTCAAGAAAGCATTATACGGTCTTAAGCAAGCACCAAAAGCTTGGTACGATAGACTTAAGACTTTTCTTGTTGAAAATAAATACACAATGGGATTAGTAGATAATACTATTTTTACCAAGAAAAAGGAATCACATATTATCATTGTTCAAATATACGTTGATGACATCATATTCGGATCAACTTGTCAAGACTTATGTGATGATTTCTCTAAAATCATGCACGATGAGTTTGAGATGAGTATGATGGGTGACATAAACTTCTTTCTAGGACTTCAAATTAAACAACTAGAAGATGGCATATTATTTAACCAATCTAAATATATAAAAGATATGCTTAAGAAATTTGGTCTTGAAGACTCAAAACCAACTAAGACACCCATGTCCTCGGACACTAAACTCACCAAGGATGAGGAAGGTGAATTGGTAGATAACACTAAATATAGAGGAATGATCGGTAGCTTACTCTATCTCACGGCTAGTAGACCCGACATTATGTTTAGTGTTTGTCTATGTGCTCGCTTTCAAGAAAATCCAAAGGTATCACACTTAGAAGCCTTGAAAAGGATATTTAGATACATTAAGGGAACGACATGTTTAGGATTATGGTATCCCAAAAGAACAGGTGTAGAAACTGTAGTGTATGCTGATTCGGATCATGCCGGTGACTATGTCGATAGAAAAAGTACAAGTGGTATTTGCACTTTTGTCGGACATTGTCTCACCTCATAGTTTGCAAAGAAGCAAATGACTTTAGCTATCTCAACTACTGAAGCCGAGTACGTCTCAGCCGGAAAAGCATGTCAACAAGCTCTTTGGATGAAGCAAGCTCTCGTGGATTACGGAATTCATCTCAACGATATCGTTATATTTTGCGACAACAAAGGAGCTATTAATCTCAGCAAAAATCCCGTACAAAACATCTTCTTCCTCACAACCTACTTTACCAAAACGTGTAAACATTAGCCCTAACTCATTATTGACATTTTCTCATCCACTAATCACTGAAGATAACATCATTGTAAGTATCCTAACTACATTTTATCTCTTAATTCTGAGTCTAGGATTCTAATTTGTGCACAAAATCATTACATGGGGATTATGTATATTCGTGTACAAAACATGTATTCAATTGGCAAATTGCATAATTAGTCATTGAAATTAGGTACTACATTGTCACATTGCATAAACAAATCATGATTCCCACTAATCAAAAGATAATGAATATAAGGTTTTATTCAAATAACCAAACACCCCATGTCAAAAAAATTTGAAAAGCTTCTCACTTGTAGGAAAACAATTTTTCATTGTTAATACAAATAGAAACGTTAAATTTTTCTTCACTTGCATGCTCTTAAATACTAAAGGTATTGCATAACTAATATGCATTCTCGGGTATATTCAAATGAAGCCACATTAAATTAGGAGCATTTGGGTCATCTCATGCCGTTTGCCAAACACCCCTACTAAAAGCCATTTTATGCATAAAATGAGTCGAGATAACCGCAACTCCAAATCGTTTTCATATAGGCACACACTAGAACCAAAACGTTAAATTTGTTCTCATTTTAACTGATAACGTTACACGCGTCGTTCGGGGTCAAAGGAACTTCCTTTTCTTCGAGCACGTTTTATAACACCCTAGGCAGTGAACCTAATCGTTGTAGTGTAGTATTAGGGTAAGCCATGGGTATTGATATCATTCTCTAGGGGAATAGGAATGCTAGTGAGAAGTTATTACGCTAAGGTTGGGGTTGAGGAAGATTCTTTTTTTATCTTTTTATGTTTTTTTAGGAATTAGAAAGGTACGAATCTCGGGATTTGGATATGGGGGTTGGTATTTCTACCGATTACTCTACTTATCTAATTATCTAGTCTAAGGTGTATGTAGTCTATGTCTAATTATTGTGTGCTCGTATGATAGTTTAAAGATGTGTTTACTTAGGTTTTATTACTCCTTAATTATCTCCTATTGATGGTTGAATTGTCACGTCCTTATTCTTAATTGCGTTGTGTGTCTAAAGTCGTAGGGTATGCGTTTGTCCCTAACTCTTTGAAACTACCAAAGGGTCTTGTCTACAAAATCTCTAGGAATTATAAACTCTAACTCTAAGGTACTCTTTGGATGGTTTAGCCTACAACTACTCTAGGTGTTATAGTCTAAGGTTCACAAAGATTAATCAAGCTTTAACTACACAACGAATGACCTATCGTATTACTAGATCATTAACAATTAAGATAAGAGACAACCAATCAATATTCAATAATTAAGTTTCATATTCCCTAAGCAAACACACAAGTAAATTAGCCGGACACAGAGAACATGCAAGCATACACACAAATAATTTAAGACATAATTGAATTAAAGAAGTAAAACACTTATCTTGTGGTAAGATAGGGTTTGGAACCCTAAAATACTGTACAAGACAGCCTTGGTTCGGTTTAGGTTTTTACTTCAAAAGACTACACACTAAAACTGAAAAATTCAGATTCTATATATAAGATTACAATCGCGACGGCGTCACCCTTAGAATTGTGACGCCGTCGGGTCGCCGTCATTAGGGTTTCATCTTGGCCACGTTAGTCTTGCGACAGCGTCACCTTATGCTTGTGACGCCGTCCCCTTCAGTCTCTGACGCCGTCTGAGTTGCGACGGCCTACTCTTTTAAAGCCTGACACCGTCACTTGAAAATGAGAAATTTGGCTACTGAGCCGTCACAAAAGTGCTCCGACGGTGTCGCAATTAACACCTGACGTCGTCCCCTTGTATTTCAGCAGCTTGAGTGTCTCGATTCTTGACTTTGGCCATTTTCTTCGTATATCTGCGCCTTTTCGTCCAAATAAGTGCCATTCCAGCAATTTTTCTTCAAGAGACCTAAAAAGTGAAAAAGAACGATATTAAGTAATAACGGATACAAAAGTGATCAAATAAGGGCTTAAACGACCCCTCAAAAAGGTACATCTTAAAACCTGATCAAATATCCCTACACTTGGTATTTGCTTGTCCTCAAGCAAATGTGCTTTTAGCCAATTAATTTATAAGTTAGGGGTCATGAAGCATTGGTTTAGAACAATCCACAACACATATAAGCCCCGCAAAAGTCATAACAAGCACGAAAATTACATACTAGTACCTCACATGGGGTGTTTGGGTACTCACATCTCTCGGGTGTATATGAAATATAACAAGTTGGAAATGGAAGATAAACACTCATTAACCGGTCCTAGTACATAGATTACCATATGCTTGAGAATAGATCAAACCTCCATCGCTTTGGCGTAAGCACCTAGGAAAGACTATCAAAGAGGTCTTTAAAGGGTTGTAATGTTAGGCTTACGGTAGGGAAACAAAGGGTTTGGTGGGATAGGCTATTTAGTGGTGGCAAGTCAAAAATCTTTATGTTACAAGCATATGAAGAATGGCGTTGCTAAGCCAAGACTCGACACTCTAAACTCTAGCTAACTAAAACAAACAAACAAAAATTTAAAGATAGATGTAGGATGGTAGCCCGTATGTATTTTTTTTTAACACTCTATTTTTTTTCTTTTCTCTTTTTCTATTTTTTTTTCGATTTTTTTTCATACACTTTTACTCTACCATCCTCTACGGTAACATCAAAATGATAGGGATTTATAGGCACATCCCTACACTTGAGTTTTTAACTACTTTAACACTAATTTGACCCTAATTGAAAAGATCAAAACACCTGGAGTACATTATTACGCAAATAAGGAAATTTAACGTTCCCTTCCAGTCATTTCATAAACTTTAACTTTTCCCATGAGTCCCAATCATCCCAACACTGTGTACAAAGGATATGACTCGACTTAGCAACTCATGCAAGCAACTAGATAATTGAACTAAGGGTTTGGGGTGATAACAATAATGCACAAAAAGTGAGTGCATACAAGGTAGGCTAAGGCGATTTGGGTGTACATTTGGGGGTGAGGTATAAACAATGCTCTTCATTGATATTCCGGAAAAACCGAAACATCACGAGAACCGCGAAAAGGATAGGCTCTGAGGGGTTAACTAGGGGTATCGTGTACTAAAGATGAGTACAACGCAAAGGTGTGGGGGAATTACTCAACCAATGTGGAAGAAGTAATTATATTACGGGTATCAAACAAGGGTTATCCTAATGCCTCTTATCATTTAGTTATTCCTAACTACACAAGTGTAGTCTTACTAGCGATCTCGGGATGCATCACAAAACAAGTTCTAGAATCTATTATACTACCGGTTCACACTCTAAGCATTAAAGATGAATGCTTTAATTCCTACTAATATAAGGGTGATCCTCACATTTTGGGTGGAATTTAAGTGGTAAAGGGTTTTTGTGCTAGTCATATAACTTCCTATCCGTGAGACGCTTTTGTTAAGATTAATAGCCCACTCCTATATGTCATGAAAATTTTAAATTTGGTGCTAAAATTACCCTAACCGACATTTTCTCATGGTTTATTACACAAATAAAATTGGACAAAGCAAATAATCAAGGATAAGCATAGTTTCAAAGTTCCCGTTTTATTTTCCCTCCCTACACTTAAACTGAACATTGTCCCCAATGTTCCCCGAAAGTATCAAAGTTATGATAATAGAAGGTAATTAAAAACGAAAAAAACTAATACTCCCCTGATTAGCTCGGTATGATCCGTGTAAAGTGGTGGTTAAATCCTTTTCAAGAAGAATGTATGCGTGAAAAGCTCCTTCCAATCTTTTGTTTCTTCTTCTTGATAAATAAAACCTGCACACTTGAAGAAAACAAACGAAACCTTCGCGTAAAATCGGCGGTAATAATATATATAAGACTCTATTAAACTAGGATATAATGCTTGTGGAATGGATGTTTACAGAATTTCTGGAAAATTATGACCTGGAAAATTCCAAAAAATTATAAGTAGCTCAGAAAACGAGAAAAAAGTAATCTGTTGTTTTTACTCCTTCCTGACGACGTCAGGTTGCGATCCTGACGCCGTCAGGTTATCCTGACAAAAACTGGTCTGCGATTTTCTGGAAAAAATTCTGGAAAATTTACATCTTTAGAATCTGGAAAAATTTCCGCAAAACATCCATTATGACTCGATACAAGCATTTGACTCGAACAAACACACATATATATCTCTCTTAATTAATTGAAATTCTCATGTTTACGTTTCTTTTGAAAATGTGTGTAATCCTCCCTACACTTATCCTTTATGTAAAATACCTTTATATACAATTAAGACGAGGTTAAAAACAAAATAAAGCATTTTTACAAATTTAAACATGAGAATAAGCAATCAATAAAAGATATATGACACTAACAAGCAAACAATTAAGCATGGGTTGCCTCCCACGAAGCGCTTTTCTTTATTTATGAGTTTTGTAGCTAGACTCGTAGTCATGCCCCTACGTACCGATATAAGTAAGCCTATCCTTAACAATGTCATAAGGATCAAACTTATCATTTAAGTTCCTAGTAGTACGTTCGGTTCAATATGCCTTTTCAAACTTCTCTCCATCGGGATCATATATTGTTATCCTAATGTGCCACTCTCCACTACCATCACTAGGCGGTCTATTCCAATCCCACTTATATTTAGGCTTTTCAATTTTCCACCTATTCATGAGAAGGTTGACGGGCAAACTTCCTAAGAACTCGGTCATTTTCCTAAATACTAAGGCGTCCTCGAACGGGTTCACTTCCATGTCCCTAGCCATTTCTTTTTCATGGAAAGTTGCTTTACTAGCAAAGGCTTCATCTAAGTAGAAAGGTCGTTGGGGACCTATGAGGTTCTTATCTATCCAAGGTCCATACTGTTGAACACAAGACCTCTTGATAGATCTTAAGCACTCGGAGATCGTTAGTGTTGCCTATGTAATCACAAGCAAACTAATAGAAGATCTCTACAACTTGGTATTGTAGCGGAAAATAAATACAAGTTATAATAACTAAGAACACTTTTGATCCTCTATGGATCTCTTATTATAGAAACTCTATGTTTCGGATAGTTTACAAGACTTTAGAGACTTGAAGAAAAACTTTTAAAAAAACTTATCTATTACTAACTATCATGATTTCTTATATAGGAAAGAAACCCTAATGAGCGTTGACAATTTACGCTCCTAATACTAACATAGACCAAGCATGCATCTAGACAAGCATGCAACTAATCATATTGTTTTGTTAATCATAGTGTTTATTCTGAATAAACTCTACATAATACGGCGCCAACCTATACATACGACGCTGACTTTTACTCTATACTGAGCTTATCTCTCCTACGTGGATTTACACTTTCAGCAGCAACACAGTATCTACTTTATCACTTCTGCTGAAGCATAACTTCAGCAGAATCCATTCCTTCTTCGGCAGAATCCCTTCGGCAGTTACTTCGGCAGAATCAGTAGTTTCCCATAATTCCCAACAATCCTCCCCTAAACTGGAATTTGACAAGGTTAAGTTCCAGTTTCCTTGATAGATCGTTAATGCTGTTGAGGATTGTACCATCTTATGAGAAAAGTTCCAAACAGGATCCTCTACATATCTTAGACACTTCTGAGCTATGAAGGGCCAGTTTCTTGAGGATCAGTAGCAAAGATTCAGAGGAAGAACATCTCTATGATGATTGAACTAAGAAACACCAGATCTTTACAGCAACATATGACATTAGGTACATCAAAACATATAAGTTTCATACTATTCTCATCACTTCCAGGTGTGTTAACTCCTGTGAGAGATGAATCATTGAAAATAATGGGTTTGATGTCTCTTTACAAATAGCCATTACTACTGGAGTAGCCAAATGTTTTAGTTCAAAAACTATGGTACAATGATAACCATCTGATTTATTGGCAAACCAGCAACCATATAAACGGATTTGTCTTGTCTTTACCTGTAGCCGTTTGCTCAGGACTAGTCAATTCTTAGAATTGGTGAATTGAGCACCAAATATGGATTCAGTTGCCTTTACCACATGCCATATACATGTGGGCTAGCCAATTCTTGGATTCCAAAAAGGAATAGACCATGGTGAATTGATGACCATACAACCCTCAGCAATGAAGCATGGGCGGTTGCATACCCTATGATTTTGAGCAAACCATTACAGCTAATAACAGATTTGATGTGTATTTACCAAAGCTGTACCCTTTGGACTAGTCAACTCTTTGACATACACAAGGTACATCCGGTGAGTTAAAGACCATCAGAAGTGGACAACAAACAAACCTGCATAAAAGGTTTTTTTTTTTTTTTTTTTTTTTTTTTTTTTTTTTTTTTTTTTTAACTAAGAGATTTATAAAACTGAAAAAGCTTAATAATAAGTTGAAAAGGAAAATTAAATACCTAATTTTTATTAAATAAACGCTATCACTATTTTTAAAAAGATGTTTTTGTGAGTTTTCTTTTTATGAAAATCTTTTACTTAAAAAAACATTTAGACAAAAATAGACAAATAACATAAATAATGCAAACTAAAATGAACAAAACAGGGTAGTGCAGAGAGTACCAAGTGTCCTGATATGGATGAGGAAGAGGCCTATTGCAGTTGTTGAAGTTGAGTTTTGATCAATCCCACCAGTGTTAAAGCAGACTGTCTTTCATTTCCCACATGATCTGGAGGAATTTCCAATTTCTGACTCAGCATCTTTTCCATAAGTCTTTTAGGCAAAGGATACTTTCTTTCAGACAACATGCATACAGTGATTCCACCCTTAGTCTCAAGCACATGCACACGAGGGAGAGGATAGAATCTCCAGGATGTAAGCTTCCACCGATGTGAGTTTTCCCAAATGGAAGATGCTTTGCTATTGGGAATGTGGGAGTTTAACAGGACTTGAAGATCTCCTGGTAAGAACATCCCAGAACCTTGTGGTTCCTTGTTGCAATAATAGGTGGTAACTTGAGTGAACAGAGAAAGTAAGTCTGCCCTGTCTACCAAGTGTAGAATTTCCTTTAGAAAGGTGAACTCCATTGAAGTGGAGTCCCTTCGATGAAGAACATTCATCTCATCATCCTTTAATTTCCAATCTACCACCTCATCTGAATTTCCATCAGGAAACTCAGCAGCAGACCCTTCTATTATGAAAGTTGAGTCATCAGCTTCAAGATCCAAAGGAGATCTTTTGGCCATTCTCTTCTGCCTTCTTCCAGGTTTATAGATTTCTCCAGAGGGAGCATTGTCATCTTGAATATTTGTTGTGGGACTTGAAGCGGTGGATGGAGACTTGGTTGGTACACGAAGTGCATTCATCTTGTGAATTATTTTTATCGCCCTTTCTGTTTTAGTTTCTGAGAGATCAGTTTCCTTAACTTTAGAATCTTCCAGAGTGTCAACAGATGCCACTGATGGAGTGGGAGCTGGTGCTTCAGGTACTTCAGGAGAAATGGGAGATGGTTCAGCAGATTGAACCTTAGTTGTAGAGGAAGCAACTTCAGAAGTTGCTTCAGCAGGAATGACTGGAGAGGATTCCTTGGTTGGAGCATCATCAGCCTTGAGTCTTTTGGCTTCTGGAGCCGCTTCATGCTCTGAAATCCTTTTTAAGTTGGTAGAAGGTGCTGAAGATGATGATCTTTCCTTCATGATTTGGTTATATTTGCAAGACAGGACATGATCAGGAAAAGCCATGACTTGTTTCATTGTTAAGTCAGAGTTGTACATCGAGCATTGATTTTTCACCACCCTTCTCATTACAGCTTTAGTAGGAGGTTTCTCTTTGGCTTTCTGAGCTTTGATGGCCCTCTTTTGTGCGATAGCTTCTTGCTTCCTTTGTCTTCCCTGAGCCATCATTCGCTCCACATAATTGTCACTGAGGAAATCTCCACCTAGTATACTTTGAGCAAGAGAAGGTCTTGAAATGACTTGCTGAGTTAGAATATCCCAGTGTTCAGCAGGCATCTGAACCCTCATTGCATCCAGTTCTCTTCTTCTTTCAGGAGTCAAAGAGGAAAAGTCCTCTGTTTCAAGTTGACGAGCCAATACCACACTTTCTTTTGACTTCTCAAACTCTGCCAATCTACTTGCTTGACCTAGTCTTTCCTCCTCACTAACCAGGTCTGGACCAAGCTCATCTTTAGTCATTACATCTTTCCCTTTATCATCAGGCTTGTTAGCAGACTCATCTTCAGTTAAATCAACTACTGGAACCTTAGTAGCAATACCCAAGTCAACCTGATGATGCAGATTATCAACTGGAGTGGTCATGGCTACATCATCAAAAATATCTGCTGAAAGTGAAGGGCCTGTTGGTTCTTGAACTGAGGCAGATTGAGTAGGATCCGAAGATGCATCCTCCATTTGCACATCAGCAGATGCACCCTTGTTCACATCTGGTTCCTTTGATGCTTCAGAAGATACCTTAAGAATATAAGATCTCTTTCTTCTTTTGTAAAG
This sequence comes from Chrysanthemum seticuspe, assembly GCA_019973895.1. Classification (NCBI taxonomy): domain Eukaryota; kingdom Viridiplantae; phylum Streptophyta; class Magnoliopsida; order Asterales; family Asteraceae; genus Chrysanthemum; species Chrysanthemum seticuspe. The sequence continues at coordinate 309,153,711 of BPTQ01000009.1, forward strand.
AACAGGTTTCTTCTTTGAGGGAGCAGCAACTACTGAAGAAGGATCATTGAGAGAAACATCAGCTAACATATCAAGAGACCCAAACTGAGGTACTTCTTGTTCTTCATCAGAGGAAAACACAAGCTTCCTTTTTGAGCCCCCTTTGAGTTTGTCTTCTAACTTCTTGACTTGATTCTGTAGATCTTCAATCTTACTTCCAAGTGAAGACTTGGTCTCTGCAAGCTCCTTTTTCAGACAAGTAACCTCAGCAGCATACCTGTTGACCAGAGCATAGACAGATGAGAGTGTAATAGGGTCCTCAGCTCCACCAGCAGATTGCTCTGTGGTCAGGGGAGCTTCATTGGACCTTTCAGTAGAATCATGGTCATGCTCAGTGTGAGGAAGATCTTCATTGAGAGGATCCCTAACAGGACTTGGTGTGGGTAGTCTATCAACTTCAGACTCATCATGAGTAGCTAGTGTGGGTGGAGGACTTGGACATGTTGGTTGGGCAGGAGCAACATGAGTTGCTTCAACAGTTGATGAGGGGCCCTCATCAATGTTAACTAATGGATTACCATCAGTAGCGATAGGAGAGGAAGGAGGATTATGAGCCACATTCTCCTCATCAGCAGCCTCATTACCTTGGGGCAACATGGCTGCTAGCAAGGGATGATGTTCATTTGACTTCAATTTCTTTTCTTCAGTATTATCTTCAGTAGAATCAAATTGTATGCTTCAGTATTTGATATCAGAAGAAACAAGCAACACCCTTTCAGCTATCTAACCATGTACTAATGAGCCACACTTGATGAATTTGATCTTGATCATGGGATATACAAACTGCAATCCAGATAAGGAACAGACAAAATGCAGTACAGACAACTGCAAAATAGACACAAAAACATACACAACAACCAAAAACAAACTAGAGAAATATTAGAAGTTAGAGTTAGAATACAAACTAATATACAAAAATATGCAGAGTTTGTACAAAATCCTCCCCTGAGGCATATGCCTCCCCTGAGGCCTATGCCTCCCCTCAAACTATGCAGTCAAGGGTTTAACATTCCAATATTGACCACGAGGTGTTGAAACCTTGGTCCATCAAACGCTTTTGTTAATAGGTCTGCCACATTATCATCAGTATGAATTTTAGCCACTTTTATCAAATGTTTTTCATATGCATCACGTATAAAGTGGTGCCGGATTTCAATGTGTTTTGTTCGACTGTGAAATACTGGATTTTTGACTATGCAGATGGTACTTTGGTTATCTATATGAATTGTAGTGTTCATAAAGTTGTACCCATAGTCCAGCAATTGGTTCTGAATCCAAAGGACCTGTCCACAGCAGTTTGCAGCAGCAACGTACTCTGCTTCAGTAGTTGAGGCAGCCACAATGGTTTGTTTCTTGCATTGCCAAGAAATCAACCTGTTGCCTAGAAATTGGCAGCCTCCAGTTGTGGATCTTCTATCCAGATTTGCACCAGCATAATCACTGTCACTATATGCTTCCAACTTGAAAGAAGACTCTTTTGGGTACCAAAGGCCTAAAAGAGGTTGGCCTTTGAGGTACTTAAAGATCTTCTTGACAGCATTTAGATGGGAAGTAAGTGGAGTGACTTGATGTCGAGAACAAACACTCACAGCAAATGTAATATCAGGTCTTGAAGCTGTTAGATACATCAATGAACCAATCATAGACCTGTACAGATGAACATTCACAGGTAGATCTGGTTCATTATTTGTTTTAGTCTTTGGAGCTTCATAAGGTGTTGTGGCAGTCCTAACACCTTCCATACCAAACTTCTTCAAAATGTCCCGTACATATTTATCTTGACATATAAAGATGCCATCCTGTTTCTGCTGAACTTGGAGACCCAAAAAGAAAGTGAGCTCTCCCATAGCACTCATTTGAAATTCACCCTTCATTAGTTCCTCAAATTCCCTGCACCAAGCTTCGTTTGTGGAGCCAAAAATAATGTCGTCCACATAAACTTGCACAAGAATGATATCTGAGTAATTCTTCTTTAAGAACAGAGTTTTGTCAATAGCACCCCGCCTATAGCCATGCTTCAGCAGGAATGATGAAAGCCGAGCATACCAAGCTCTGGGTGCCTAATGTAAGCCATAAAGAGCTTTAACAACCTTGTAAACATGATTTGGGTGATCAGGGTCTTCAAATCCCTTGGGTTGAGTGACATAGACCTCCTCTTCAATCTCACCATGCAGAAAAGCACCCTTGACATCCATCTGATACACCATGAAACCCATGTAAGAAGCATATGCCAAGAAAATGCGAATTGCTTCAACTCTGGCAACAGGTGCAAACACTTCATCATAGTCAATCCCTTCCTCTTGTCTGAAGCCTTGAGCTACCAATCGTGCTTTGTTTTTGATCACAACTCCCCTAGCATCTCTCTTATTCTTCAGAATCCACTTTGTCCCAATGGCATATTTGCCATCAGGGAGTGGAACCAAAATCCAAACCTGCTGATTGTGAAATTGTTGCATTTCTTCTTGCATTGCTTCGAGCCAGCTTGAATCGTTGAGAGCTTGAGAAACACTAGTTGGTTCCACTTGAGAGAGAAAACAAGCAAACAGGCAATGGTTGAAGTCTGTGTGATTGTCTCTTTGCTGGTTGGAGACATAAGAGAGAAAAGCAATCTGCCTAAATTGAGGACTTGTTATAGCCCTACGAGTTCTAACAGGTGCCAGAAGATCACCTATGATGTTGGATTGAGGATGAGCAATGTTGATCCTCTGAGTGGCAGTGGGGTTGACTTCAATGGATGAATCAAGATTAGTGATAGTTGGTTCAAAGTCAGCATCATAAGAGGGTGAGGTGAAAATGCCAGCTTTGGGTTGATGATTTCTAAGATCGGAGGGTTTTGGAAAGCGTGTATGAGGTTCTCCAAAGTCTGAAGACACTTGAGAAGGAACAGCATAGCCTTGAGCAGATTTGGGGATGGTAGGTGTGACAGAGTCAACTTCAGCAGACACGTGGTTTCTGCTGATTCCTTCATTAGCCACTTCCCCATTCAGTTTCTCTGCTTCAAGCTTGGCAGCAAATTCTTGAGTCTGAAGCCTAGCAAGGTCCTCAGCATAATAAGAGTCATCTTCATCACTCGTATCAGCAACATCCTTGGAGGTGGTACCTGCAATATTGTTAGGGGAGAAAGAAGGCACAAGTATGGGTTGCTCATCATCTTCAAACTCATTTTCAGAGTCATCATTTAAGGGACCTGCATTGTTAGTTGGAGAAGTTTGAGAACCTGCATTTTGATTAGCCAAGTGTCTAGTGTAACCCAAGGAATCAGTTAAGTAGTCAAGGTCAAAAGACCACGTATGACCCTGTCCTTGAACATTAGGCTTATCTTCCAAAAATCTCAGATTCAAAGTCTCCTCTATCTTCTTGGCTTGTAAATTGTACACCCTGTAGGCCTTACTATGAGCTGAATAACCCACAATATAACCATCATCAGCCTTCTCATCAAACTTTCCCAACGGATCACTGGTGTTCAGAATGGTCACTTGACAACAAAAAGGTTTTAGGTAATGAATGACAGGAACCTTTCCAAAGAGAAGTTCATATGGTGTTTTGAGTTGAGGTCTTGTAATGGAAACCCTGTTTAGCACATAGCACGCTGTGCCAACAGCTTCAGTCCAGAACATAGTGGGGAGTTTAGAGTCTGCAAGCATTGATCTTGCAGCTTCTATTAGGGTCCTATTCTTTCTTTCAGCCACCCCATTTTGTTGTGGGGTTCTTGGATTACTATAGTCCCTTTTTATACCTTTTGACCCACAGAGTTCTATAAGAATAGCATTTTTGAACTCTGTCCCATTATCACACCGAATACCCTTGACCTTTTTGTTCAACTGATTTTCAACGAGAGTGATGAATTCAGTCAGTACTTGAGATGTTTCATCTTTGGTTTTGAGAAAGAAAACCCAACAAAATCTGCTATAGCCATCAGTGATAACCAAACAGAAGTACTTATGATCAATGCTTCTGACTTGAGTTGGACCAAACAGATCCATGTGGAGCAACTGAAGAGGTTCAGTAATGATGCTCATGGCATTGATAGCTTTGTAAGAAGCTCTGTGTTGTTTTCCTTTGTTGCAAGCGACACAATTATGATCATTTGTGAATACTTTAGTGGGAAGACCTTCAACAAGACCCATTTTAGAGAGTTTGTTAATGGTCTTGAAATTCACTTGTGCCATCCTCCTATGCCATTTAGTAGATTCATTAAGTGATGCTTTAGCCACCAAACATGTGAGGTCACCATCAGGTTGAACTTCATTAAGGTTGAATGTGTATAAGTTGTGAGTTCGAGGAACTTTCAGCAGAATTGAAGTTTCTTCTGGGAGTTTGAAGTCTTTAGACAGCACAAGACATTCATTCTCAGTGAAGAGAACTTTGTTCTTAGTGTCACAGATTTGTGAAACAGAGAACAAGTTGAAATGCTGAAGTTCCTTAACATAGTACACATTTTCAAAATCTAGATGAGGTGTCTTTATGGTGCCTTTCCCTGTTATACTACCATCACTTCCTCCAAAAGTTACATTGCCTCCTCCTTCTATAGGGACAAAATTGTGCATCATATCTCTGTTTCCAGACATGCTTCTGGAACAACCACTATCAACAATACCAATATTCTTATGCTTAAGGGGATGATCCTACAAACAACAATAAAATATATACAAACAGTTAGAATGCGATGGAGGTTCAAGTCATTACTGACTTGAACCTGCCTTGTGGATCACAGGTTTAGGGCATGAAAATTTAGAGGATCCACCATTGTTCTTGGTCCTCCATTGGTAATTGGGTCCCTTGTTAGTCCAAGAACAACCTGCTGAGGGCTTCACAGCAGTGCTCCCATATCCCATCCCAGCATACATAGAGTCAACATATGTAGGCCAATATCCATGTTTAAAGTATGAGCTCGTTGGTTGGACATAAGGTCTGGTCACTGAACTTCTCCAATGAGAGTCAGTATTAGCTGCTTGTGGCACATAAGGTGGAATATTAGCAACATTGGTCCAGTTAGATTTGTGTTTCTGGTGAGTAGCACATGCACCCAATCTTTGTTCATAAAAATCACAATCCTTAATCAAATGAAATTTACTTCCACATACAAAACATGTCTTCTTTTTGGAAGATTTATTCAAATAGGGAGATGTTTGATTACAAGCAGAAGTACTTAAAACAGTTACATTCAAGGAATTGTTTTTAACAGACTGATCATTCAAAGATGTAAAAGACAAGTCTTCAGAAGAAACTATCTTGGAAGTGGATTCCTCAGCAGTTTCCTTAGAAGGCTTGTAAGTAGACTGGGGTGCAGGCTTGGGTGTAGGCTCAGTCTTGGGAAGGTCAGACTTCTCATTTGAATCACAGCTTTCATAGGAAGTGGACCTTTGATCCAATGAATTGTCACTGTCAGAGCAAGAGACAAAATCATTAGATGAGGTATCAGGGTCTGGCAAGTCTTTTGACTTTCTGCCATATATATGATGTGATCCATCAAAGTCAACAGTGATGGATAGGTCTATGGGCATGAATTCACCTCTAATAGGACCAGGGACAGCATGCATTTCACCTTCTTTTACAAAATTAGCTAACTTAGCTGGTGTGGATTTACGACCATCATACTTAGCTTCTGCTCCTACATACTTTTGAAAGCCTAATCCTAAGCCAGAGGTTACTGTTTGACTGTTATAGAGTTCTTTGGCCAGATTATCACCTGAAATTAACCATTGTTTATGCCTAGCTATTTCCTCAGCTAGTTTTTCTTTAAGCTCTAGGTTCTCAGACACAGCTTCATCCTTTGCTTTCTCAGACAGTTTTAAGTAATTATTTGCAACTTCTAGATCAAACTGTAACACTTTTATCTTTTCTTCATAAGCAATTTGATTCTTTTGAAACCACACTTTTTGTCTTTCTACTGTTTTTAATGCTAGTTTATGGGCTTCATTTTCAATATAGCATTCATCAAACTTAGGTTTCATAGCATCATATTCTTCTTTAAGTTCATTGTATCTGAGACTACAACCAAATATACAGTTGTGTACCTGAGATAGTCCCATTAAGGCAAACTGATCATGCCTTTCATCCGAAGTACACCTTGCCAACAATCCAAGCTTATCAGTGTCATGAGCTTCCTCATTCACAGGTTCATGGGCAGTCCAGTTGACCTGTTCGTCCATGGTGAGGAGAGCTGCTGAAGCTCCAGTTTCCTGCTGTTTCTGCTGATATGAAAGGTAGTTAGCTCCATCTCCACTCTTTCTGTCCTTGCATTCTCTTGAGAAATGCCCCATCTGATGACAAGTGAAGCACTTGACTTTCCTCCTGTCAAAGCGTGCTGGTTCCTTTCCCTTGAAAACAAACTTCCTTCCAGCCTTCTCTTCAAACCTTTTGATGTCCACTGACAGCAATGCCACCTGCATTTTCAGCTTCATTTCCTCCATTTCAAGTGGGTCCAACTGATCAAAGTCTTCATATGCCAGATACTGCTGAGTATCATAGTCAGCAACAAAAGAATGAAGAACATCCTCCATCACACTACTAGACCTAGCTTGAGAACATGGTGGAGTGGGACGAGGGTTATGTGGTGGAGTGGGAGAAGAAGATGATGATGGAAAGTAGTTGGAGCTCGGAGATGATGGGAAATAGTTGGAACTAGGAGCTTGCACCATCATGTTGGAGTGAGATGTCCCAACAAAAGCTGCATGGCCAGAAGAAGATGTACGGTAGGGAGTTCTGACATCAGGTTCAAGGGTTCTGAGTCTGTTATACAACTCATCAAAGGTAAGCATATCCAACCCTCCTTTAGCCTTGAGGGCAATACTTACATGTAACCTTGATGGAGGTAACGATCGAAGGAACTTTGAGTTGCAGTCATCATTATCAGGTTTTGCATTCAGCTGGTTTAGCTGACTCAAGATCCTATGGAACCTGTCGTATCCCTTGTGGATGCCTTCTTCTTCAGAAATATTGAAGTCCTGAAATTGTTGTCTCAGCATGGACTTCCTCATTCTCTTTGATTCTTCATTTCCACCGAACCTTGCCTTGAGAGCCATCCATATGTCCTTTGCATCATCCATATGATGAAAATCACACAGATGATCTTCTGGTATGGCTTGAAGCAGAATGGTTTTGACTTTATGCTCTCTCTGCATAGCCAGCACCTCTTCAGCAGTTTTTGGTGGAGCCATGATAAATTTCCCATCCCTGTCAGGAATCATTTTCTTTAGACTGTTCCCTTTCTTCACTACCTCCCACAGATTCCAATCAATATTGGAAATCCAGTTTTCCATCTTCATAGTCCAAAGTTCATACTCTTCCCTTTTTAAATAAGGAAATTTACCATTGCTGTTTGAGAGACTGAGCTGTTGCATGGAAGTGGTGTTGGTGTTGTTTGTGTTGGTGACTTCAGTTTCATTATCGGATCCAGGCATGGTGAATGAATGTTTGATTGTATGGGGGTGAGAATGGCTCTTAGTATCGTAGAGACTTTCCCGAGGCTCTGATACCACTTGTTGAACACAAGACCTCTTGATAGATCTTAAGCACTCGGAGATCGTTAGTGTTGCCTATGTAATCACAAGCAAACTAATAGAAGATCTCTACAACTTGGTATTGTAGCGGAAAATAAATAGAAGTTATAATAACTAAGAACACTTTTGATCCTCTATGGATCTCTTATTATAGAAACTCTATGTTTCGGATAGTTTACAAGACTTTTGAGACTTGAAGAAAAACTTTTAAAAAACTTATCTATTACTAACTATCATGGTTTCTTATATAGGCAAGAAACCCTAATGAGCGTTGACAATTTACGCTCCTAATACTAACATAGACCAAGCATGCATCTAGACAAGCATGCAACTAATCATATTGTTTTGTTAATTATAGTGTTTATTCTGAATAAGCTCTACATAATACGGCGCCAACCTATACATACGGCGCTGACTTTTACTCTATACTGAGCTTATCTCTCCTACGTGGATTTACACTTTCAGCAGCAACACAGTATCTGCTTTATCACTTCTGCTGAAGCATAAATTCAGCAGAATCCATTCCTTCTTCGGCAGAATCCCTTCAGCAGTTACTTCAGCAGAATCAATAGTTTCCCATAATTCCCAACACATACCTAGAAGGTGCTCTATCCAACCTAATCTCATGTGGGATTTCCTCTTCTTTGTAGTACATATGCTTTTTGACATCGTAAATTGACCTAGCACTCCCCTCTCCTACCACTATCTTGGACATCTTACAATCGATGATGGCACTAGTGGTAGCTAATCCTCTTCTACTAGTAATGGGCATGTCGGGTCCTTATTCATGTCTAGCACATGGAAGTCGGGCAAAAGAGTCAACTCTCCCACATGTACTACCATGTCTTTTATTATCCCTACCGGATATGCAACACTACCGTCCGCTAGACCTAAGATGGTTTCCGTTGGTTCTATTTTACCTAAGTTAAGGCTTCTATGGAGGGACAACGGAACAAGATTGATGCATGATCCTAAGTCGGCTAGAGCATCGAGAGGTTTGGAAGTTCCAAGCATACACGGAAGAGTAAATAGCCCAGGATCGTCCAACTTCTTAGGTAGATTATTTCGCACAAAAGCGGACCCATGTTTTCCAATTTTAAGTTCTAACTCATATTTTTCTTTTAAAGCATTATAATAAGGTGCATGAGCTAAGACTTCAAGAACCAGTTTTTCTTGATGGAGTTCCTTGTACTTCTCCTCTAGATTAGGTTCTACCAATGGTGCAGGGCCTTGGTACCTCATTTTGGATTGCTTGAAACCCTTGTTGATAGCATTTACCGAGTGAACCGTTGGGTGTGAGGGACATGGATGTGCACTCTCCCATGGTGAACAAGAACATGAAGTTGACGAAATCAAATTCACTTTTGGGTTCTTTATAGTATCACTTGGGAGTGCTCTAATTTCCCGTTCATTAAAGGCTTTTAAGAGGGCATCAAGCTTATTTGTCATCTCGCTTTGTCTTCGCTTAAAATCGGCTTCAAGCTTAGTCAATCGAGTCTCTTGAGATGACATGAATCTAGATGCAATTGCCTCAAGATTAGTGGGGTTCCCGGTGTTTAGAGAATTGAACCTATTAGGTGGACTAGATGAGCTTTGGGGTGTGCTTGAGTTTTGGTTCCACTTAAGGTTAGGGTGATTTCTCCATGAGGGGTTGTAAGAGTTTCCTAAGTTGTTTTGTTCGGGCTTGAAAGTGTACCACTTCTCTCCCACTCCATCGGTACGCATGGAGGCGTAGTCCGCAAAAGCTTGTTCGGGGAGTCTTGTGCAATCACGAGTGTCATGGGGACCACTACATAACTCACAAGGAAGAGTGATTTTATTCACCTGATGTGAAGACTTAGGATTTTTGTAGGAACTCATTAGGAATTTAACTTGATCTTCAAGTTCGAGCATCCTACGGTCGGAAGGTTGTGAGTCAATGGGAGGCAAGGAAATTGCCTTAACGGTTTTGGGCAACTCACAGGGGTCATTCCAACTTTCATTGTCATAGAGAGCAAGGTCCTCTATTATACCCCATGATTCTTTCGCGGTGAGATCACTAAGTTTTCCACCGGCCGCTTGGTCAATGGATCGCTTGGAAGGGGAAGTTGACATGATCATAGAAGATTTGGACTTGGAGCCAAAGATCAATGCCGTGATGAGGGACTTTATGAAGTAAGTCCTTGAATCGAGTCCATGCTTCATAGAGAGATTCACCTTGACGTTGTTGGAACATCAAGATGTCATTCCTAAGTTTCGTGGTTCTCCCCGGTGGGAAAAATTGAGCAAGGAAGCGAGAGGTGAGATTATCCCAACTTGAAATGGAGCCGGCGGGAAGTCGCTCAAGCCAATTACTAGATTGGTCCCGTCGAGAGAATTGGAAGAGACGCAGATGTGTGGTCTCCCGATTAGTAGCATCAAGGTCGATGGAATCGACAATTTTAAGGAAATCCTTAAGATGCTGATTAGGATCTTTAGAACGAAGTCCATGGAATGCACATCCGTTTTGCACCAACCGGATGGTGTCGGATCGTAGGGCCATAGTTTGGGCTTGATCGGGAAGCTCAATGGTGTTCCTATAGCCTAGGTGGCTTGGTCTCGAGTATTCACCAAGAGTACGGGCTCTTGGTGGGTCATTTGGTGGTAGGTTGATGAATGGTGGTAGGTTATCACCTTCCATGATGAAAAGTGATGGGATAAAGAACAAAGGTCACGAAGAAGGGGGATAGACTATGAGAAAGCTAAAAAATAAGAAAATTTTACTTGATAGGAATCAAGCAAAGAAACTTAAACGAGGTGGACTACTAACTAGCTCTTCTATTCCCCGACAGCGGCGCCAAAAAACTTGATAACGCTACACGCGTCGTTCGGGGTCAAAGGAACTTCCTTTTCTTCGAGCAAGTTTTATAACACCCTAGGCAGTGAACCTAATCGTTGTAGTGTAGTATTAGGGTAAGCCACGGGTATTGATATCCTTCTCTAGGGGAATAGGAATGCTAGTGAGAAGTTATTACGCTAAGGTTGGGGTTGAGGAAGATTATTTTTTTATCTTTTTATGTTTTTTTAGGAATTAGAAAGGTACGAATCTCGGGGTTTGGATATGGGGGTTGGTATTTCTACCGATTACTCTACTTGTCTAATTATCTAGTCTAAGGTGTATGTAGTCTATGTCTAATTATTGTGTGCTCGTATGATAGTTTAAAGATGTGTTTACTTAGGTTTTATTACTCCTTAATTATCTCCTATTGATGGTTGAATTGTCACGTCCTTATTCTTAATTGCGTTGTGTGTCTAAAGTCGTAGGGTATGCGTTTGTCCCTAACTCTTTGAAACTACTAAAGGGTATCGTCTACAAAATCTATAGGAATTATAAACTCTAACTCTAAGGTACTCTTTGGATGGTTTAGCCTACAACTACTCTAGGTGTTATAGTCTAAGGTTCACAAAGATTAATCAAGCATTAACTACACAACGAATGACCTATCGCATTACTAGATCATTAACAATTAAGATAAGAGACAACCAATCAATATTCAATAATTAAGTTTCATATTCCCTAAACAAACACACAAGTAAATTAGCCGAACATGGAGAACATGCAAGCATACACACAAATAATTGAAGACATAATTTAATTAATGAAGTAAAATACTTATCTTGTGGTAAGATAGGGTTTGGAACCCTAAAATACTGTACAAGACAGCCTTGGTTCGGTTTAGGTTTTTACTCCAAAAGACTACACACTAAAACTGAAAAATTCGGATTCTATATATAAGATTACAATCGCGACGGCGTCACCCTTTGAATTGTGACGCCGTCGGGTCGCCGTCATTAGGGTTTCGTCTTGGCCACGTTAGTCTTGCGACGGCATCACCTTATGCTTGTGACGCCGTCCCCTTCAGTCTCTGACGCCGTCTGGATCAAATCTAGGCTGTCTGAGTTGCGACGGCCTACTCTTTTAAAGCCTGACACCGTCACTTGAAAATAAGCAATTTGGCTACTGAGCCATCACAGAAGTGCTCCGACGGCGTCGCAATTAACACCTAACGCCGTCCCCTTGTATTTCAGCAGCTTGAGTGTCTCGATTCTTGACTTTGGCCATTTTCTTCGTATATCCGCGCCTTTTCATCCAAATAAGTGCTATTCTAGCAATTTGCCTTCAAGAGACCTAAAAAGTGAAAAGGAACGATATTAAGTAATAACGGATACAAAAGTGATCAAATAAGGGCTTAAACGACCCCTCAAAAAGGTACATTTTAAAACCTTATCATTAACATGTAAATTCTTGCTCATAGATGTAACCATGGTAGCCGCAAGATTCTATGACCACCAGGATACTCTCAACTACATTACCAAACATCACAAAACCAAGGGCCTCTCCAAAGAACAAGTCGAAATCTTTAAGATTCTAGAAACAAGGTACTTCCATGAGGGTATAACCATTCACTCCTCCTTTGTCGATGGAACCAATCTCCGTCAAGAACTAGCCGCTATTCACTTCGATTGTCTCCTTGACATCGATGAACCTATTTGTCATAGGTTTGTGTTAGAGTTCTATGCTAGTGTCACCGGTTTCATTGATGAGAAAGATGAGTTTAGCCTTAGGTTTAGGATCAATCAAAACGACTACACCATCTCCTTAACCTAATTTGCTCAAGTGCTAGGAATTCCCAGCCAAGGGACATGTGTCTACTCGGATAAGTGGTCACTCACTATCCTTGATGCAATCAATGACCGCTCTCTTCCCTACCAAACTCCTTTAGCGGATAAGCATGTCATCCGTGAGCGCCTCTTTAACCCAAGAGCCTCTCCAACCCGTGTCACCCGAAAGGGAAAGGAGGTGAACCGAGATCCATATGGATGAACTACTTAGAGCCAACATCATTAGCACCATAGGGAATAGGGACCATATCAACGCTTGCCTTTGTCACATGCTCTACAACTTATCCACACGTCAACCATTCAATTTAGCCTACTACATTGCTAGGAGAATGATTGACATTCCAACTCAAGGATCGGTTGCTCTTCCTTACAGGATGCTTCTCACCCGTCTCTATAGAGCCTTTGCACCAATTCCACCAAGCCCAAAAGGGTTTTAGCTTGACTATGAGCTCATCCCTCACATCTTTGTGCCCTTGAGTGACGAGCGAGTGGCTAAGACTAAAGGCAAAAGAGCAAAACCTCCAACTCCATCATCATCATCATCAAATAGCTCCGAGGATGGTCTTCCAAATTCTCGCCTTCCACCTCATGAGTACTATGAGTCTCTCCCCGAGATTGAGAATGAATCGGCGGAGTTCAAGCAAACCAAGGGGATGTTCAAGTGCCTTAGTAGGATGATGAACAAGATCTACAAGAAGTTGGATAAGTGAGGTTCATTTTAAAGAGTGTTTGGAACAAGACATTAACTTTGATGTATGATACAATTTGGTTGCTTTTAATTTGTAGGATGATAATATAACTTACAACAATGATGTATGCTAACAAATTCATGCAGGGGGATAACACAAGTATGTTATCAAAATTTCCCCATTTTCACTTTAATGTGAAAATCGTTAGCCCTTGGTCAAAGTCTATGCTCCACTATGTTTGTGTATGTGTTATTTACTTTTCCTAACTAGAAATAATTAATGTCACATGTTTTGAGCAAAATTTCAGGTTTCGGAAAAGTCCCCGACACCTAAAAACCTGTTCTGTGGTGATTTCTGGTGTCCACGGAACAGACGGCACCAAAAATTTGGTACCGTCTATTATAGAAATTGGTACCGCCGTACTCGTACAGGCGGACCAGGCGGCACCCTTTTTTGGGTTCTGCCTGTGTATTTTTTTGGTGTCGTGGATCCTACATGTAATTTTCTGAATTTCGCTTATTTCGACAATCCAAATTACCACACATTGCTTCTAAGTCAATCTTAACTAGTTATTACCCATATTAGAACTAGTATAACACACTTAGGCACATAAGATATCCATTTCCCACCAAAATTCAAAAAATTCAAAAATCCACCCAAGGAGCCCTTTTGCATAAAGGAAGGAACCAAAATTTTGGTTCCTTGCAATCCGTGGGTAGTCTGATTGTTAGGATCTCATAATCATTAGAACACATTTATTGCAAATATTTGTCTCTTCACTCCATCCTTCTTGTATGGATTGAATTGGGTGATATGACTAGCATTAAACCCACCTCAAAATCATTAGGAACCTCATCTCTTCTATGGTTTAACATCAAATCAAACACATTTCTCCATAATTCTCCATTCCTATAAATTAAGAGCTTTTACCATTATCATCTTCACACCTTCTCAATTCTCACCATCTACTAGCAAAAGCTTAAGTCAAAATGACCAAATCTTCACCATCAACCAAGCCTTGCAAGAAAACCGCTAGAATAAGCGTAAGACCTTGTTGCTTTGTCAACATAAGCTCTTCTAACGAGTCATCTCCACTAACCATCTCATCTCCCATAAGAGATGACATAACTCTCACTTTGGCTACTCCTACACCACCTCAACAATCACCTATCACTATCACTACTCCACCACCAACAAAGACTCCTAGCTCACCACCACCGGCTCCCATCCAAACATCAAAATCACCATCACCTCCAAAATCTCCAACACTCATCCCATTGGAGTTATTCTCTACACCACCTACTTCTCCAAATCCATTTTTGGAAGACTTGGAGGACTTGCCTCCTAGGCCCAATCATCCACCACCACTACCATCCTTTGGTATAATTGAGCGAATAGCTCATGAGTCTCCACGACCATCATTTGACCCAAACGCCCCGTTAGGGCCAAGACCTCTTCTTTTCCATCCCATCCACAAGGAAATCCATGGTCCTTTGTATGGGGATCAACCACTTCCTACATCAATGTCTCCTCACATAGAGGACATTGAGGAATCCATGTGGGAAGATCACCCCACCAAAGAAGATATTCAAGCCGAACTCCATCATCTCCACCAATTTTCAAATATGGTGGATTCTCATCTAAGTGATGCTATGCAAATGCAAAGTGCTTTGCTAGCCTCCATGATCACCACTCCAAACACCAACACCAACACCTCCACCATTCCACCACAACAAAACCATGAATCATACTACCCTCCTAGGCATGGTTGCTCCAATTGTGAGCAAACCGCCCAAATAACCGAAAGGACCCGGGTGATGGTCGATGAGCTTCAAGCGGAAATGAGGTTCAATCTTAACCACATCCTAGAGCGCCTCGATGCTCTTGCTCATCCAACACCTCAATAAGAGGGTCCTAGCTTACTTTCCTTATGCTTTTCTTATTTTTCTAGGATTTTTCTTGTATTTTTTAATTTTCTAGGATAATTTCTTTTTTAGGATTTTATCATTGTACTAAACACTTCATTGTGTTCCCTTTTCATGATTCTTAAATCATGAATAATTTTAACAAATGAATTATGTTTCTTATATATTATTGTTGCTTGTTACATGGTGCTTGGAAATGCTTGTGATGATGCTTATAACTAACAACTTTTTGTAGCTTTTTCACAATCTATGTATCTCTCTCTTGGCACCCAATTTAGGGAGAACTTTGGTCAAGGGGGAGATAATGGCTCGAGCTCATTACACATTTCACCTCGCATCTTCTTTTTGTTGAGACAAAAAGTGGGAGAAATATATAGAACTTGGTTATATTTGACTTTCTGAAAAATTCAACATCATGCTTCATTGGATATATTTGACTTTCTAAAAAAGTCAACTGCACACTTTGACTTTCTAAAAAAGTCAACATCATGCTTCAACTAGTGAAGACTTTGACTTTCTGAAAAGTCAACATCATGTCTAAATTAGACATACTTGCATTATCATTTTTATCTTTCAAGTTGTAAAACTAATATTTTTATAGCTCTTGTACAATCTTTACATCTTTTATAAAAATAAAATTTATGTTTTATTCTCAACAAAAAGGGGGAGATTGTTAATACAAATATCGTCATTAAACGTTATTTATATTTTTGATCTTTACTTAAGTTTTGTTAACGACAAAAGTAAATTAATTTTTATAAAGCTTAAAGCTTGTCAAGTTTAATAGATATTAAAACAAGCTTTTCCAAAATAATATCTTCATTACTCAAGCATTTACATTACAATTAATCATATCTTGATATGAATCTAAACCATAATGTATGATAGTAGTTTTTAGTTCAAGAATGTTTTGGTTTCTTAAAAACTAAACATTACATATGTATTTACATATTTCTAAAAATAGAAAAACAAACACATGACATCATGTAGTGCATCATTGAAATCCTTAGAAGATTTCACTAGATTCTAGATATAGATTTAGACTCTACATATCTTACACAATCTTGGATAGATATGGTTGACTTTAATAAGATTTTGAGATCTTGTTGTCAGACCTCGGCGGCACCAAATATTAACACGGGCGGAACTCTTTTAAGGGTTTCGTGGTCCGTGGTGCTTGCTGATGTTTTTGGCTATAAATAGCAAAGCCAAACCAAGTTATTTTTCATCCCTTTCTATCATATTCTCATACATTCCTTCTCTCTAACACTTCTAACTTAGTTTCATATCATATTAGTGATCTCTTTTGTAGCAAAGAAGATCAAGATACATTCAAGCATCAACAAGAAGTTGGAAGTCTTGTTTGTTTGTTGTTGTATGATCTTGTGTTGATTCATACATCATTGTTGTACCAAACCATCATAATCTTGTGAGTGTGAGTGGTTAGTATTTTAGTCCTTAAAATACATTGTGTGTGGGAGTGGTTGTACCCTTGAAAAGAACTCGAAATCTATCTTAGGGTCGGAAATAGTGTGTCAGCGAAGTGTAAAGGTTTCTCCGCTGGTGAAAGGAGCTTGTTGACTAGTGAAGTTAAACTCTCGAGTGTGAGACTCGAGGAGTGGAGTAAGGCAAGGAAAAAGAGTCCTTGTAGACCGAACCACTATAAACAACTTGTTGTGGTTTGATTGTTTCTTTCCTTATCTACTCTTTATATATTGTTTGCATATTTCACTAACATATCTAAGATGAATATCAATTGATCTTTCAATAAGTTTCAAAACAAAGTTTTTAATCGGTAAACTATTCAACCCCCTTCTAGTTTTCCACATACGTGACACATCCAACTCAAAATATGCTCACAAAATTGAACTGTGGGATTTTTTATACTGTTGTCACCACTTTAGCAAGCTGTAATTGTATAATCGTCAAGCATTCACAAGTTTCTATATCACTATATCCCATCAGGTATTCACTTTAAATTTCAGATGTCTATGTTTCTATATTAAGTTTTTAGATGTCTGAGTTAGATTGTGGTTAAGTATTAGTAACCAATTATCCACAACTTAATAGATAAAAGTATTAAACCATTAGTTGGGTAAGAATGTGAGGAACGGGTTGTTTGGTACTAACTTTAGTGCTACATGAGGGGCTATTTATTACTGAGCCTAAACTCGACATGCAGATGAGACTTCAAATAAAGAGGCAGTGTACGTGATTACTTATTCTTTCTGATTTGCTACACACAAGAACTAGACGTGGCCGCCAATCTCCTCAAAGTGCAATTTTTCGTAGTTGCTAGGTGTAACATATGCACATCAGTTTAAATAATTATGAACTATTGAGAACACCATTTTCATACCCACTGCAATGCTAAATCTATGTGCTCGATAATTTTTGGTACAATAAGATGTGAATACATTGTTGATAGTTTTTCATTACTTGACAAATGCTAATTTAACTTCATATGGGGAAGGTTAGTGATGGAAGTACTTTTATGGTTCTTGCTGGTGAGTTTTTGAGAAAAGTTAAACCATTTATTGAAGATGGTGTTCATCCTCAAAATTAGATAGGAAGTTACAGAACCGCTGCATTTATGGTAGATTTTTATTTTTATTTATTTTATTTTATTTTAATGTATCTTAAGTATGATATATATGTTCATTTATGAATCTGGTTTAATGATACAGGCGATTAACAAGTTTAAAGAATCGGTTATAAGTATTGAGGGAAACATTTTAGATGAAAAGATATACTTATTAGCTAAATATGCTGATACGACGCTTTCATCAAAGCTAATTGGAGGAGAGAAATACTTTTTGAAAAGATGGTCGTGGATGTTGTCATTGGGATAAAGATACACTGGGAATAATGATACACTGGACATGATTGGGATAAAGAAGGTATGCTTGCTTAACATTCAAATTTAGATGGCCAAGCTTTCACTGGCTTATTTGTTCTTCAAGTGATAGTTTTAATTTATCAATAATTAAGTTTGACAGTGGATTAAGCTTATTTTTTTTCTGGCTTATGGCTTACTTAGCCTTTAAAAAGTTAATAAGCTCAATATATTGGACTCATGAGCTTATCAACTTAATTAAGCCATAACCTCCTAGCCTAAGTTATAATTTCTGAGCGTATTAGCTTCTAGAAGTTCAATAAGCCCATAAGCCCAAAAAACAAGATAAAACAAACACCCCTAGGATGTCAATTCTCATTGTATAAGACTTTCTGTTTATGAAGGAGTTTTTAACTAAAAAACTATAGTTGGGAACTTAAGATAGAGAGTAGTTATTTGTAAAAAGAGACAAGCTACTTAATTCTCCTGAACTCTATAGAGATGCTACAACACTCTTATCATGCTACTATGTTAGGCAAAGGCGCCTAATGTGTTAGGCAAATAGTCCAATATATTCACTGTTTTTAGAATCATACTTAAAAATATTCATGGTGCTCAGAGTTCCAACCGTTGTTTTACGATTATATACTGTTGTTAGAATCATATTTATGTGTTTCAAATTCAAGCAAACAAGATAACTTAAAAGGATTGTACGTGATTGATATTGGAATTATTGAATAAGTATTGTATGATTATAAATTACCAAAGTACTGTCTCTAAAGTTTTGAAGGCCAACCTTAATACTAAATTTCTGATAAGAGAGTTCAGTACTTACAAGTATGGTTAAAATAATCGTTGGACATCTAAATTAAATTCTGATGTTGGTCATAACAGTAAGCACTGAACTAAATTTTCTATATTTGGCGATATGCCAACACAAAACAGCAGTATAACAATTGGTAGTAGGCCATGAGAAACTAATATTTGTTATCGTCAATCTTTTATGTTTCTTCAAAAGTCGCAATACTAAATTCATAGCAGGTTTATATTGCTTTTTGGGGTGCTTGCTAGGCCATAATTTATGCTTTAATTTTGATGTTTTTTATAGGGAAAACACCAATTATAGTTGAAAAAAGCCTTAGTGAACCTGATCGAATTCCTTAAGGACCGCTTCAACTACGCGATCATCTCAAACCGGTAGAGTTGGGGTTTGAAGGTACTAAAAAAATAATCTGCAAATCATTAAACAGTTAGTTAGTACTTTATGCTTATGCAACATTTAGATATACACTTTTCAGGGATGGAAGAAACACACGACTCTAATCCTAGGCGGTTACCTCAAACTGATAGAGTTTGGGTTTGAAGGTACGAAAAAGATATAGAGCATTCATCAGTTAACTTTTAACCAAAAATCGCCGAAAGGTCAACGTTATAACTGAACATAGCATGTTTTCGTAAACAGGTATCTGAATGATCTGTGACTCACAGACTGTGATTGTTAACAGGCTTATGGGGTACTAAATTGATGGCGTAAGTGTCTTGGATCCTTACAATAAAGTTGCTGATTATGAGTTTGGGGAAAACGAGGTTTATGCTATAGATATAGAGACAAGTACGGGGAGATGGAAAGGTTTGAATTCAGATTTCCTTAATCGTGTTGCTATTGATTTTTTTGGTTACTTGTTAATATAATGATATGATGATTTTGCAGCCAAAGCTGTTGGATGTGAAAGACAGTGCCATTTATAGAAGAGCTTCTGCTCACCACAACAATCGATTAATACTGAATACGTCCCGATCAATGTTTAGTGCAATTTCTCAAAAGTTCCCAACCATGCTTTTCTCTGCTTGGTGTGTTGATCTGTTTTATGTATCTGTCTTCCAAATTCATTTGTGTTGTCTAATTAAACATACAAACTCAAAAACAAATAATCGTTGTTAGATGGTCTTAAAAACCATGTTATTTCAGTATAATTCTATTGGATTATAATTTAGAACCTCTATTATAGTTTTCAAATTACATTAAATGCATATAATATAAATTGACTTGTATTATTGATAGGGATCTGAAAGAGAACTATGATTTGGGGGGATTGAGTGAATGCCTCAAATTAGTCTAATGCACTGAGGATGCTTTTATCCTCTAGGTGCCTATTTTATATTGAATCTTCAACTATTCTATGTTCATCTTTATCTATGGGCAAAGTTGTTCGATTACTCATCAGTTGACCAATCAGTTGTTCTATTCACAAAAATGGAACAATGATATTGCTAACTAATTCCCACCCATCAGCCCTTCAAGAGATATTCACAAAGCAAGCCCGCCCTTCAAGCGATATTTATAACTAATTCCTGCCCAACGGCCGGGCTTCCCAAACAATATATAATTTCTTGCTGCAGTGTGCTAAAAACAACTATTTATAAAAGTAAATGCAAAAAGTTTTCAAAGATATGTCTGTCTCTTTAGTGGCGAGTTTTCTTCTCTGACAAACAATATGCAATTGTCTCAAAAGTGAATAAAATAAACACATTGAAAATTATTTTTTGTCAAATTGTTTAATAATTAATAACAATCAACTAACTTCAATGTTTAACACATTTATATATATATATATATATATATATATATATATATATATATATATATATATATATATATATATATATATATAGGGTAGGGTTAAAATGAAAAATTTCTTATAATGAAAAGAATGAGAAGGCATGTGGAGGTGACATGTGTCACCTTTGCCACATCACCATGCCAGGTTGTTAGGATTTAGTAAATCGAGTTATTAAAGAGTTGGTCACTTCAAGTATATGTAATCATTAGAAAGCTCGTAGTCGTAGATTATTATAAGTTAAGTTGTATTTAGTTTAAGTATCACCGTGGAGGACGGACGGGTCTTTACCCACTGTATGCCTGATCCACAGCCCGATAGGTGGCGATTTATGTAAAGACTATAAATACTCTCTACCTTCCAAGGTAGAGAGTTGGAGCTCATAATAAGACTTTTATTTCTCTCACTAAAGTTCCCTAAACCTCTAACTTTCCCTCTCTAGAACTCTTTGTACGCCTATTTGATCTTATGGTTTAGTGTGTTTATGAAATCCAATATGTTACAAATGGTATCAAGAGCCATGGTTTGATCATCTCTTACATATCCTTGGATTTCTAGTGGTTTTTAGGTTGTTTTAGAGTTTGAAAAATTTTAGTGGTTTTTGCATCATTTGGTCCATTTCTAGTGTTAAAGCTTGAATCTTGGGTGTATTTTTGTGTTTAGAATCATTGTATGTGCTTGGGTTTTGATTTGGTAAGCTTGAATCATTGTGGTTGGTTGTTTTTGGATTGAAAAGTGGTGTTTTTGAGATTTTCTTGCTAGCGACTTGAGCCACGGATTGTTATTCTTGGTAGCGACTTGCTTTGTAAGTTGGTAGCGAGTTGCAGTTTAAGTGGTAGCGACTTGGTCCTAGCGACTTGTCTTTTGAGACAAGCCGACAAATAGTACAAGTTAGTGGATTTTCCACTACGGCTAGCGACTTAGTGAGGTTAGCGACTTGCTTCAGAAAGTGTTAGCGAGTTGCAGTGCAAATTGTTAGCGACTTAGTATTCTTATCGACTTGGACCTTAGCGAGTTGCTCTTTAGCGACTTGACTGTGTAGCGACTTGGTGCTTAGCGATTTGGTGATTTAGCGAGTTGCTACTTAGTGACTTGGTGCTTAGCGACTTGGTGCTTAGCGTCTTGGTTCAAGGTTTATAACGACTTGGTGACTCTAGCGACTTGTCTTCATAGCGTTTTGTTGACTTTTCCCGACAAAATTTCAAACGACCATAACTTTTGAACCGTAACTCCGTTTTCAGCGTTCTACCCATCAAAACGACCGTGAGAACGAGGAGAATGACATGCAAAATCAAATAAAGTTCATTTGGGTCAACCTTCTAGGCCTACCCCCGCTCCGAACATAAGTTATTGAGGTTTTTAAGTTTTTAGACCAAAAATTCTCGGGAAAATCATGCAACAACCAATCCAAATCTCAACTAAACAACATATCAGCCAATCCTTCCAAAGCATAGAACACAAACTCATTCCCAATCCAATGTTCAAACAAGCTGATGCTGATGCTGATGCAGTCATGGGACATTTCATCAATCAACTGGCTCTTATGGTTAAACAAAACTTGACTCTCAATCCACATACCAATAGTCTTCACACTAACAATGAGATCAGAATTGCATCCCACCTTCACAATCATGCGGTTGTCAGAGATGGGAATGTTATGGTGCAACCAGTTTAAGAAAGGCAGTATGAACAGGGAAGAGGTGGAGTTGGTAGAGGTTATGTTGCAAATCAGAATCGGAGAAGGATTGGAAATCAAGGTCAAGCAAAGCCAATTAAGTGCTACAACTGTGGTGGTGAGGGACATATTGCTAGGAACTGCACATCTCCAAAACGCCCTCAGAATGCCGAGTACTTCAGGGATAAGATGTTGCTTGTGCAAGCTCAGGATAATGGTGCAGCTTTGGATGAAGAGGAGTTGTTGTTCTTGGCTAAGGGAAATGCTAAGACATATGATGCAGATGTGGATGAGCAACTAATTCAGGAGATAGGCCATAATCATCAGAATGCCTTTCAAGTAGCTGATTGTGAAGCATACGACTCTGATGTTGATGAAGAACCTACTGCACAAACCATTTTCATGGCTAGCATTTCTCCAATGGTCTCTCCTAAAGTCTCTTCATCACCACAAGCTGGTCCATCCAAAGACAAAATTATTTCTGAGGTATTAAAATTATACGATGAAGTTGATAAGCAAAAGATACATAACGAAGTACAATCAACTGTAATTATTGAGTCAGATATTGAAAATATGGGTAATAGCAATGTTGTCCCATATGATCAATATGTGAAACAAAGTGAAAGTGAGATTGTACCAAGTGACGTATCTTATGCAATCAATGATGACTATATTTTGACGAATACACTGCACGTGCCCCTGATGATTCTGTTATTTCTGAACTTAATGCTTATAAAGAACGTGTTGCTATTTATGAACAACGTGCTAAGTTTGAATTAACCACCCGTGAGCAGGAAATGGATGACCAAATGCGTACAACTATTAGAAAAAGTAGGGTTAGAGAAGAAGTATTAAAACAAGAGTTAAACTCCTTACAAGAAAAGCTTTCTAAAACTGCTAAGCAAAAACAAGAACTTCAAGAAAATGTTAAAATGCTTAAGCAAGAATTCAGTGCTAAGGAATCAAAACTTTTGAATGATTTTTCTAATCTGAAAACCTTGAAAAACAAGCTTGAAAATAAGTTGTACGTACAAGGAAATACCATTCAGACTGCTCACTTAATCACTAAGCACAGAGTTTTGAGTGATAAGCATAGCACTCCCCTTGTTGAGGAACCAAATCCAGAGGTTGTTAAAAAGGCTAGAGCTGCCCATAAGGTAATTTATGATGGCAATGAGATTCTTAAGCCTAGATAGAAACCTAGTTGCGCTGAGTGCACTGAGGAAGATAAGAAATCAGATGAAGTCACTAGGGAGAATTTGAATAAGAAGCTAGAAAATCCAATATGTAAAGTGAAGAACATAATTATCAGACCCCATGACTACAAAAAGGAAAATTGGATTTCCTTGAACATATTTAAGCCTCAAACGTTGTTAACACCCGAACAAGTGTTCTAGAAGAAAGATATGGATAAGCAAAAAGCAGAGAATCTTGTTGTAACAAACCCTCATGTTGGGATTTAGTAAATCTAGTACTTAAAGTGTCGGTCACCTCAAGTATGTATACTCGTTAGAAAGCTCGTAGTCGTAGCTATTCAGTGTTAGTATTTAGATTACTTTGTAACACCGTGGAGGACGGATGGGTCTTTACCCGCTGTATGCCTGATCCACAACCTAAAGTAGGCGTCTAAGCTTGTACCCTATAAATACCCTTTGCCCTCCAAGGCAAAGGGTTGGACCTTCATAATATATTTTTCTTTGTCTCTCTAGGGTTCCCATCATCTCCCACTTTCTCTCTCTAAACTCTAAACCTAGCCGCATATGTGTTGTGTAACAAACCAAGATCCTACAAATGGTATCAGAGCCAAGGTTTGATCATGTTCTTGGTTTGATAGTTATTGTTCTGGTTAAGGTTTAGTTGTTGTGTTACGCGTAAAAAGGGTGTCACGCATACGAGTTTTTTAATCTTTAAAGCTTTAAATTTTTCACTTTTTAATCCAAGATTCTTGTGGGTTAAGGTTTATTAAGTGTTAAACTTTCAGTTTCTTGCAAAAAGTTTAGAACTTTATGAGTTTTTCTTGGTTTTTAAGAGTGTTTGGATACGTGTGTACGAACCTACGCGTAAGAGAGAAAGGTAGTTTTGATCCTCAAACTTTGTTGTTTTGGTGTTTTTAAGGTTGTGTTATCATCTTTATCTGGTTGTCTTAATGTTTTTTATCATAAAAACGTGTTTGGCAAAATTTGTACTTCCTACGCATAACAAAACCCTAATCCTACGCGTAAGGAATTTTTCACTTGATCTTCATTTCTGGTGGTTACTCAGTGTTATTCTTGCTTGGATAAGCCTGAAAAACACTTCGACTTTGGATATCTCGTACACTGTGAAGTGTAAGAGATCGTTTTGGGTAAAACCCTAATTTTACTCATAAGTATTAAACTTACGCGTAACAATTCTTACGCATAAGCTTTTTCTTACGCATAAGCTTGTCTTACGCCTAAGGGAAACTTACGCATAAGGTTCTTACGCCTAAGCTTTGGTTTACACATAAACTTAAGTATTTTACCCTAAAACCCTACCCGTAAGCTCTAGTCTACGCGTAAACTCTGTCTACGCGTAAGCTTGTGTCTACTCGTAAGTTGTAAGTTACGCGTAAACTGCTGTCTACGCGTAAGCTCTCATTTACGCATAAGTTCCTACGCGTAACTCTGTTGTCTACGCATAAGTGCAGAAGTTTTATGGTTTATCTCTTGATTTTGTAAAATCCCGTGAAAGTATCTATTGCCGGTTAAGTCAAAGATTTGTAAAATCCCGTAGAATTTAAACATGTCTTCCATTGCTGATGATGTGCAAGCTGCAGGATCTGATACTCGTCCTCCTATGCTTGATAGAACTGACTATGAGTCTTGGTCACAAAGAATCAAGTTGTACTGCTTAGGAAAGGAGAATGGGGTTAACATCCTTAAGTCTATTGATGAAGGACCTTATCAGGTTGAGACTACTAGAGACATGATTGATACTGCTGCAGATGGAACAATAGTCTATGGAATGGATAGACCTAAGATGTATGATGAACTCACTGATAAGGAGAAAAAGAGATTCGATGCTGATATCAGGGCTTCAAATATTATTCTTCAAGGTCTTCCAAAAGATATCTACAAGCTTATCAATCACAACATAGAAGCCAAGGCAGTTTGGGATAATGTCAAGATGCTTCTCTCGGGTTCTGAATTGACTATCGAAGACAGAGAATCACAGCTGTATGATGAATTTGAGCACTTTAAGATGAAACATGAAGAAGGTGTTTATGAATATTACGTGAGATTCCACAAGCTGGTGAATGATATGAGGAATATCAAGATGACTATGCCAAACATTCAGCTGAACTCAAAATTCATAAACAATATGAATCCCGAATGGCACAAGTTTGTCACTTCTGTGAAGCTTACAAAAGGACTAAAGAACACCAACTATGAGCAATTGTATGCCTTCCTTCTTCAGAATGAGAAACATGCTATGTTTGAAAAAAGGATTCTAGAACAGTTCAAATCTCAACCAGGAGAAACAAGCTCATCAAATGATACAACTGCATTTTTCACCAAAGCATCACAAGTCACACCCACTGGAAATGATAATCATAAGCCCGTTTCTGATTCGGGATATAAGCAACCTAACTCTGATGAAGTCATGGAGCACTTTATCAATAAATTGGCTCTTATGGTTAAACAAAACTTAACCTTCTCCCCACATACCAACAGACTTCACACTAACAATGAGATCAGGACTGCATCCAATCTATACAACCATGCTTTGGTCAGAGATGGAAAAGTTACTGTTCAACCAGTTCAAGAAAGGCAGTACGAACAAGGAAGAGGTGGAGCTGGTAGAGGCTATGCTGGAAATCAGAATTGGGGAAGGAATGGAAACCAGGGTCAAGCAAAGCCAATCAAGTGCTACAACTGTGGTGAAGAAGGGCACATTGCTAGGAACTGTACTCAACCAAAACGCCCTCAAAACGCAGAATACTTTAGGGACAAGATGTTGTTGGTTCAAGCACAAGATAATGGTGTAATGTTGAATGAAGAGGAGCTGTTGTTCTTGTCTGATGGGAATGCTAGAACATATGATGGAGATGTGGACGAAAAACCAGTGCATGCTGCTCAGAACAATCCCAACGCCTTTCAAGTTGCAGACTGTGATGCATTTGACTCGGACGTTGATGATGAACCATGTGCACAAACTATATTCATGGCTAATATCTCTCCAATGACCTCTTCATCTCAACAAGCCAGTCCATCCAAGGAATCCATCATTAAAGAGGTACTCAAACTATATGATGTGGTTGATGAGCAAAAGATTCACCATGAAGTACAATCTACTGAAGTCATTGAGTCAGATATTGAAAATATGGGAAATAACAATGTTATCCCATATGAACAATATGTGAAACAAGATGACAGTCTTGTTGTACCTAGTGATGAATCTTCTGCAATTAACAATGAATGCATGCATGATGAATTCACTGCATTTGTGCCTGATGATTCCTTGACCACTGAGCTCAATACCTATAAGGAACAAGTTGCTATTTATGAACAACGTGCTAAGTTTGAGTTAACTAACCGTAAGCAGGATATGGATAACCAAATGCGTACAATTATCAGAAAAAGTAATTTTAGAGAAGAAGTATTAAAACAAGAGTTAAACTCCTTACAAGAAAAGCTTTCTAAAACTGCTAAGCAAAAACAAGAACTTCCAGATAATGTGAAAATGCTTAAGAAAGAATTCAATGCTAAGGAATCAAAACTTTTGAATGATTTTTTCAATCTAAAAACTTTGAAAAATAAACTTGAGAATAAGTTGTACTTACAAAGGAATACCATTCAGACTGCTCACATGATCACTAAGCATAGAATCTTAAGCGATAAGCATAGCGTTCCCCTTGTTGAGGAACCAAGTTCCTGAGGTTATTAAAAAGGCTAGAGCTGCTCATAAGGTACTTTATGATGGTAATGAAATCCTTAAGCCTAGGCAGAAACCTAGTTGCGTTGAGTGCACTGAGGAAGATAAGAAATCAGATGAAGTCACTAGGGAGAAAATGAACAAGAAGTTTGAAAATCCTGAGTGTAAAAAGAATAACATAACGATCAAACCTCATGATTACACTAAGGAAAACAGGATCTCCTTAAACAAGTTTAAGACTCAGACACTTCTAACTCCTGAACAAGTGTTTTGGAAAATGGATTTAGATAAGCAAAAAGCAGAGAATCTTGTTGTTTCTAACCCTCCCTTTAGGAAATTGCCAAAAGCAAATGTGTATCCTCCTAATACACCAATGCACCTAGTTCCTAGATCTATTGCCACTAATAGCAGGACCTTAATCAGCCTATATGTTGTTTATCAGCTGTTTGTTGATTTTGAGAAAACATGTAAGAAGAGAATCACACCCACAGGAATTACTGAGGGGGAAAGGGGTTTTGAGTAAATGAAAGAATGCTACTTAACCGAAGTCATGCCTTTCTTTAAACAATTAAAAGGACAATTTGAGAGTCTTAAAATTGGAATAAACACTGATATTAAAGAAATGGAAAAGGAATTCGATGCAATGATAGTTGAAGTCAATGATTATGAACAGGAACTAAAATACAATGAAATTGAAAGGAAGAATCTGCATATACTAAATGAGAACTTGATCTCTCAATGTGTTGCTCAAGATGTGTTCTATGTTGCTACAAATTCTTCTATTACTGCATCTCAATTTCATGAATTATCTGTTGCTTTAAAAGTTTCCCATGATCGTGTCATTGAGCTTGAAAAAACGAATTCAAAATTGCATGAGAAAATTGAACAGGATGATCATGATAATCTGGTTAAACATCTTTCAAAATTAGAAGTTGAACATTTTGCTTTGCAATTAAAATATCAACATCTCAAAGAAAATGTTAAAACCTCAAATATCAAGACATCGTCTGATGCTCCTGAGTTTGATGCATTTTTTGAAATCAACAAACGTGATGAACAAATTCGAGCTCATTATAACACGATCAAAAGGTTGAAAGCTCAAATTTCACAACTGAAAGGTGAAAAGAGGGATGTAACTGGTTCCCATGTGCCTCCACCTTTAGATTCTCAGAATTTCCAACTTCAAAACATCATTTATAACTTACAAAAGGAAAATGCTTGTTTTAAAACTGAAAATTCAAAGGTTAATGATCAAAATAAAGAGTTATGTGATTCATATAAAGTTACACATGATAAACAAATTGAAAAGATAACTTCTTTACTTAATGATATTGAGGATCTTAAGCGTGAGGTAAAAGGAAAGTTGCCAATCCCCAATTGCAAGTACTCTGTTCCTAAAGTCTCTGATTGTGATAAGTATGCTATTGATATGTTATATATTCCCCCACCCATTAGGAATAATGAACTTGCACATAAAGCATATCTCTCATCTCTTAAGTAAAGTTTAAAGGGTCTTCGTGAGATTGTTGAAGATGAAAGATTAGAAAAACCTCTTGATAGTACCATTGCCTATGCTTGCATGGATGCCAAACGATCTCAAGAACTCTTAGAGTACATAATTGTCACATGTCCGAAATTTAGTAATAGGCGAGATAGAATAGTAGCACCCAGTTCTATGCCTAAGGATAAGAATGTGACTTTTAATGTGCCTCACAAAACTTCAGAACCCAGCACTTCTAGACCACCAAGGCACAGTGTAGTTTCACCAACTAATATTCCTGTTGTTCCTTCTACAGGAGTAATCGGCAATACTAAGGTTAGCGGGTCAAAGCCTTCAGGCAATACAATGCGAAATAGGATCTTTCCAACCAAAAGTGTTGAAGAAAAGCTAGTAGAAGAACACCCTAGGAAGAATAAGTTTGAGCTGAATAAAATGAATCGTGTTGATTCTAGTATTAGCTATAAGCGTACTGTAATTAATTCAAATTCTACTGCCTTTTGCAAAACATGTAATGAATGTTTGATTTCTGGTCTTAATCATAAATGTTCTGAGAATGAGGTGATTAATGTTGATAATACTCCAGTCAAGAATATAAAAAATGCTAGACATGTTAAGGAGATCTGGAAGGCTAAAAAGAAAAAGGTTAGCAACTGTTGGAAGCCTAAAGGAAGAAAATTTAGCAATATGGGTTATCAATGGAAACCTACTGGCAGAAAATTCAAATTGAATGAATCTTGCCCTAAGTTGTCTAGATCCATACCTTCTAAGAAATGGAAGCCCACTGGTAGAATCATACCTTTAAGAAGTGAACATACCTCAAACAGGTCCACTGTCACTACTAGTGTTGCAACCAATACTAATGAGGTCATATCTCCTATTACTGATGTGGGTGCTCCAATAATGTGTACTAACCAAACGGAACCCAATCGTTCATGGGGTTCCAAATTATCGAGTTATCCATTCTTGTCTTTGTTCAAATGCAGGTCGTACAAATCGTCCTCTGGTATTTGGACTCAGGCTGTTCCAAGCATATGACTGGTGACCGGTCACGGCTCATGAACTTCGTGAGTAAATTTATTGGAACTGTTAGATTTGGAAACGACCATTTTGGAGTTATTATGGGATATGGTGATTATGTGGTTGGAGATAGTGTAATTTCCCGGGTATACTATGTGGAAGGTCTTGGTCATAACTTGTTTTCTGTTGGTCAATTCTGTGATTCCGATCTTGAAGTGGCTTTTCGGAAACATACTTGCTTCGTTAGAGAACTTGATGGTGTAGAATTATTAAGAGGCACTCGAGGTTCTAACTTATACACCATCTCTATCGATGACATGATGAAGTCCTCACCAATTTGCTTGCTGTCAAAGGCTTTTAAAACAAAATCTTGGTTATGGCATCGTCGTCTCAATCACTTGAACTTCGGCACCATAAACAATCTTTCCAGAAGGGATCTTGTCAGAGGCTTACCCAGATTAAAATATGAGAAAGATCATCTTTGCTCAGCTTGTCAATTGGGAAAAAGCACGAAATATGCCCACAAACCAAAACCCACAAACTCTGTAATGGAAGTTCTTCATACCCTTCATATGGATTTGTGCGGACCAATGAGAGTGCAAACAATTAATGGGAAGAGATATATTTTAGTCGTTGTTGATGACTACTCTAGATTTACTTGGGTAAAGTTTTTGAGGACTAAGGATGAAACTCCAGCTGTTATCATCAAACTTATCAAGCAACTTCAGGTTCGTCTTAACAACATGGTTAGAATTGTTCGAACTGACAATGGCACAGAGTTCGTTAACCGAGACTTAAGTCATTTTTAAGAAAGTATTGGAATCAGTCATCAAAGAAGTGTTCCACGAACTCCTCAACAGAACGGTGTAGTTGAAAGACGAAATCAAACTCTTGTGGAAGCCGCAAGAACAATGCTAATTTATTCGAAGGTTCCAATGTTTCTATGGGCTGAAGCCATTGCCACTGCCTGCTACACCCAAAATCGTTCCCTTATTCACACCTCTCATGGAAAAACTCCATATGAACTTGTTCATAAATGAAAACCTGATTTATCCTATCTTCGTGTGTTTGGCGCTTTGTGCTATCCAACAAATGATGGTCAAGATTTAGGTAAATTAAGAGCTAAAGCAGACATTGGAGTTTTTGTAGGTTATGCACCAAACAAGAAGGGTTACCGAATCTACAACAAAAGAACTCGAGATATCATGGAAACTATTCATGTTACGTTCGATGAGCTGTCCGGTCATATGGCTCATGGACAATCCAGTTCTGGACCCGCACTTCATAACAGTCCCATTGGTTCATCCCTTGTACCAAATTCTTCTCCAGCAACTCCATATGTACCTCAATTTGAAGATGATTTGAAGAAATTGTTTGATCCAATGTTTGATGAACATTATGAGCCAAGTGCCACTGATCTATCAACTCAATCAACAGAGGCTGCTTCTATCCCTGTCAATGAAGTCAACTCTTCAGTTTCAATGTCATTAAGTCAAGAAGCGCCTGCTGCTGATCACTCTGTCTCATCAACAAATCATCAATCATCAAATGAACATCATGGAATTGTCTCTGGTATCAATGATGAAGTTAATCCCTTTGCTACTCCCGAAGATGCTCCATTTGAAAACATCTTTGCCCCTGAACCAACATCTGAACCATCTTCATCAGGGGATATAAACTCTGCTACATCAGTCCTTCAACAACAACCACATTAACACATTAGAAAATGGACACATGACCATCCATTAGATAACATCATTGGGAATCCTTCTCGTTCCGTATCAACTCGAAAACAATTAGCTACTGATGCCTTATGGTGCTTCTTCAACTCAGTACTCTCCAAGATCGAACCAAAAGATGTTAAAACTGCAATGTCTGAGGACAGCTGGTTTAATGCAATGCAAGAAGAAATTCATGAGTTCGATCGTCTAGATGTATGGGAATTAGTACCCGTTCCAGATTGTGCAATGATCATTGCTCTCAAGTGGATCTTCAAAGTGAAGCTTGATGAGCACGGTGATGTTCTGAAAAATAAGGCACGGTTAGTTGCTAAAGGTTATCGTCAAGAAGAAGGTATCCACTTTGAGGAATCTTTTGCTCCTGTTGCACGCATCGAAGCAATCAGAATCTTCCTGGCTAATGCTGCAAGTAAGAACATGATTGTCTATCAGATGGATGTAAAGACGGCTTTTCTCAACGGAGATCTCAAAGAAGTCGTATACGTCAGCCAACCAGAAGGTTTTGTGAATCCAGAGCATCCTACTCATGTCTATCGCTTGAAAAAGGCCCTTTACAGTTTGAAGCAAGCTCCAAGGGCATGGTATGATACGCTATCAAAGTTTCTTCTATCTACCGGATTCAGCAAAGGAGCAGTTGATCCAACTTTGTTCACCAGAAAGTCAGGCAAACACTTAATTCACGTTCAAATTTATGTTGATGATATTATCTTTGCCTCGACTGACCCAAATGAATGTGACCGTTTTTCTATGGAGATGGGCTCCAAATTTCAAATGTCAATGATGGGACAAATGTCATTTTTCTTGGGATTACAAATTTCACAAAGTCCCGGAGGCATTTTTATAAATCAATCTAAATACGCTAATGAAATCTTAAAGAAATTTGGATTTACCTCTAGTGACCCTGTTGACACTCCTATGGTGGAGTGTACAAAACTGGATGAGGACCACTCAAGGATCATAGTAGATCAAATGAAATATCGTAGTATGATTGGATCCCTGATGTACCTCACAGCCAGCAGACCAGACATTTTGTTCGCTGTATGCATGTGTGCTAGATACCAGGCTAAGCCTACCAAAAAGCACCTTGAAGCGGTTAAACGGGCCTTTCGGTATCTCCAAGGAACCATTAACATGGGACTTTGGTATTCGAAGGATTCCGATATGTCTCTAACGGCCTATGCAGATGCTGACCATGCATGATGTCAAGATACACGTCGAAGTACGTCAGGTGGTGCTCAATTTTTAGGTGACAAGCTTGTAAGCTGGTCTTCAAAGAAATAAATGAGCACTTCCATATCCTCTACAGAGGCTGAATACATAGCCATGTCATCCTATTGTGCTCAAATCTTATGGATGAGATCCCAATTATCTGACTATGGCTTTGTATTCAACAAAGTTCCTATGTATTGTGATAACAAAAGTGCCATTGCTCTCTGCTGCAACAATGTTCAATACTCTAGAGCAAAGCACATCGACATTCGACATCATTTCATCAGGGAACAAGTTGAAAATGGTGTGGTTGAACTATACTTCGTAAGGACTGAATATCAACTAGCAGACATC
This sequence comes from Chrysanthemum seticuspe, assembly GCA_019973895.1. Lineage (NCBI taxonomy): Eukaryota > Viridiplantae > Streptophyta > Magnoliopsida > Asterales > Asteraceae > Chrysanthemum > Chrysanthemum seticuspe. The sequence goes on from BPTQ01000009.1 coordinate 309,186,352, forward strand.
TTCACCAAAGCTCTTTCTCGTGAACGCTTTGAGTTTATTCTTCCACGACTAGGATTAAAGAGCCTTCAACCTGAAACACTCAAACGTCTTCAAGAGGAAGAAGAGGAGTAAAAGGTTTCCTTCATCTATCTCTTGTATATATCTTTTCAAAAACCAAATACAAAAATACAAAACCAACAAACCAAAAATAGAAAATTATAAAACTTTTCAAAATCCATAAAAATCAGAAAATCTTGAAAATCTTCAAAAATATTGTTTATTTATCTTGTTTTTCTTGTCGATTCGATAACATCTATGGACTTTGAGTTGTCACTCAAAGAATGGCACGGGTCTCTAGATGAAGTTCGAATTAAAAAAAAAAAAAAAAAAAAAAAAAAAAAAAAAAAAAAAAAAAAACGAGATGGAGAAAAATATTGGTTTATTGTCATTTCAGACAGTAACCCGCTTTTCAAAGAAAGAACAGAACCATGCTTTATCATGTTTTTCAAATCTCATGCTCTGATTCTATAAACTTTTATCTGCTATCTAATGAAAACTAATTGCTTTGTAAAATAACTCGGACTCTATTTTTGATAATCATCTGGACTTAAAAGTTTGTCAAAATATCTATCTCTCAATCAACAACTTATGTCATTGATTGAGGGGGAGAATGATTTCAATTAAATCAAAAGGTTATTTGTCATACAATTGTTTTCAAAAGATAATCATGCATGTTTAATCAATGGAGTTTAAAGTCTTAAAATCCGATCCTTATCAGTTAAAACACTTTCATAATCAAGTCACAATTCTCCTTAAAAGCTTTCAAAATCAATTTAAATCTACAAGAGATCACAAATCTCAAAGGATTTGATAATTGTGATCGGGGGAGAATTTGTGATTTAAATTGGATTTAATCTGATAATTCGGTAAATGGTTGTATAAGGATATACAAGTTCTCCTTCCCACATGTGCCAAACGATTTCAAATTTTCCATGCACATGTTGAGGGGGAGCATCTATTTTAAACCACAAATAGTTGAAACGTGATCAATTTATCTCAATGTGCAGTCTTTTCCTAATATGTGCAAAACATTTTCAAATATGAGGCACATATTGAGGGGGAGCAAAATTATGAAAATCTCATCCTTCCCTAAAATGCTTTATCTACTTGTTTTGATAAGGGAAGTGATGTTGATATCTTTTAGAAAATGGTAATCAAAGAAGTTAATTCTTTCTCTTGCCTCCATGTGCAAAACGATTTCAAATACTTGATGCACATGTTGAGGGGGAGCTCTGGTTCTAAAAATATAAAAAACAATTCAGGTACAAAATGCTTTGATAATATATAATAAGTATCTGGATTGATTTTCAAATGGTTTTCAATTGGTTTCAATGGCAGATGAACAATACCAAATAGACCGACCAACTTTACTTTATGTATGGTGATATAAGGATGATAAGGTTAGGTATTTGTTCCCATGATCCGCCAGAACCGGAGGGATCTACCCATGGACAATCCACTAGTTAGTGTAGAAGTCCTTAGGTATGATGATAAAAGGAGAAATATGATATATGGGAAGAGTGCGGACTGAGTCAGAGCTAGTACTGGAATAAACCCAACAAGGTTCTAGCTATGATGTCTAGGTAAGCACTGAAGGGGTTGAAGAATGAAAAAGAATTGAATGAGAAAAGGGTGAAAACAAATAGCCCTCCAATTACTCAACCATAGGGCAGAAACGGGGTTTAATTCATTTGCTACTGGTGGTTACCAAGGTAACATCGGTATTGAAGACAAGACGTCATGGACCCAGTGACGCACTGCACTTCAACTTCCCAAACCACTCAAGTTCCTCTTAAAAGGACTTGTTTCATTCTCACAGGGAACCGACATTATCTATCGACTTTCTCTTAGAGATTATTGATATTGAAGAAGGATACCCTCTCCCTAGTCTCCGATACATGATCCAAATTTGCACAAATTGAGTCTAGAGCCACGAGATCATCAATAAATCTCCTTAGGACACTTTCAATGAAGACTCTCTATTTCACACAATGTGGAAAGAGAGATTATATCTTGAGTCCTACGCATTATCCTTGTGGTATTGCCAGAACATCTGAGTGATATGCATACATATTCACATTGAAGATGGAAAGCCTTCTGGAGCCAACATCAAGCAAGCTCCTGGTAGGTGGCATGTGAGATCTATTCTATAGATCAACCATGTGACAACTGAATAGAAACAATGGGGCAATTCAATCTTTTGAATCAATCCTGGTTCAGGTTATGGATTGACGGATACCTTTGAAAAACCAGTCGTTGTGCTTAAAAGTTCTTTTCCATATCACATCGACTGTGTATTAATGTTTCAAAATTAAAGGGTATTTATGATTGATAATTGATTTTCCATAAAACCTTTGTGGTATTGCAAAACACTTTCTATAAAGCAATACACGATTATTCTCAAATCATTTTTCATCAATCAGTGAATCTCTATTCGCTGGTTCACTCACTCCGTGTTGTCTTCTTTGAGATGTTCCGGTTTGAGAATAGCTAGAGCAGCTGCGAAACCCTGTCAAGGAAATTCTTCGGAGTTATACCTGATCACAGGCAGTACTTGTACTGTTCAACGGGGAACCGTGGGCCGTGTATCTCAATTCAACAAAAGTGATCAAAGACACTTTTGTGTGCTTTATTGCTAACTGTTCTATGCAGGAACACCCGACGTTTGCAGCTAATCAGAATGAAGCGGTCAATCCATAGCCGCATGCTCACACATTACATTCATCTCTAAAGAAATCATGATAAGTGCATCGATGACTCTGATGTTTTCACTCCATGCTTCTGCTACGCTGCTGCAAATATCATGAATCAGCTAAAGCTTCCGCTACTCTGATAAGAAGATTTCATGATCCAGAATTTGAGCATGTCGGTCCAAAAGTCACAACATCACATACTATCAACACCACAAAGGAAGAGTCAGAGATTTATGGTTGCTGATAATCTCAAAGCTGGTTCAAATACTCTATCATCATGTGGATCAGTTTAAGACCTCCATTCGATTTTTCAAAACATGTAGAACATGATGAATCAATGACTACGAGCTAAAGAACAAAAGTGCTTAATCAAAGAAACCAAGAACAACGAAATGTTATATCAGTTTGTAATCATTGTAATTTGAGGTGACCTCCCTTAGGGGGAGATTGTTGGGATTTAGTAAATCCAGTACTTAAAGTGTCGGTCACCTCAAGTATGTATACTCGTTAGAAAGCTCGTAGTCGTAGCTATTCAGTGTTAGTATTTAGATTACTTTGTAACACCGTGGAGGACGGATGGGTCTTTACCCGCTGTATGCCTGATCCACAGCCTAAAGTAGGCGTCTAAGCTTGTACCCTATAAATACCCTTTGCCCTCCAAGGCAAAGGGTTGGACCTTCTTAATATATTTTTCTTTGTCTCTCTAGGGTTCCCATCATCTCCCACTTTCTCTCTCCAAACTCTAAACCTAGCCGCATATGTGTTGTGTAACAAACCAAGATCCTACACCTCCCCTTAGGAAAATGCCTTCGGTGACTGTGTATCCTCCAAATACACCAATGCATTTAGTTCCTAGAACTCTTGCCACTAAAAGCAACACCTTAATCAGTCAATATGTTATCTTTCAATTATTTGTTGATTTTGAGAAAACTTGTAAAAAAAGGATCACACCCACTGGGATAACTGAGGGGGAAAGGGGTTTTGAGCAAACTAAAGAATGTTATTTAACTGAGGTCATGCCTTTCTTTAAACAACTAAAAGATCAATTTGAGAGTTTTAAAAAAGGAATAAACTCAGATATTAAATAAATGGAGAAGGAATTTGATGCAATGATAGTTGAGGTCAATGACTATGAGTGTGAATTAAAATATAATGAGATTGAGAGGAAGAACTTGCATACCTTAAATGAGAATCTGATTTCTGAATGTATCACTCAAGATGTGTTTTACACTGCCACGAATTGTTCAATTAATGCATCTCAATTTCATGAATTATCTATTGCTCTGAAAGTCTCCCATGATCGTGTCATTGAGCTTGAGAAAACTAACTCTAAATTGCATGAGAAAGTTGAACAGGATGATCATGATAATCTGGTGAAACATTTTTCTAAATTGGAAGTTGAGCATCTTGCTTTGCAATTAAAATATCAACATCTAAAGGAAAATGTCAAAACTTCAAATATCAAGACATCTTCGGATGCTCCTGAGTTTGATGCAGTTTTTGAAATCAACAAACGTGATGAACAGATTCGAGCTCATTGCCACACGATCAAAAGATTGAGGACCCAAATCTCACAACTAAATGGAGAAAAGCATGATTGTACTAGTTCCCGAATGCCTCCACCTTTAGATTCTCAAAATTTCCAACTTCAAAACATTATTAATAACTTACAAAAGGAAAATGATTGTTTTAAAGCTGAAATTTCAAAAGTTAATGATCAACACAAAGAGTTATGTGATTCATTTAAAGTTAATCATGATAAACAAATTGAAAAGATAACTTCTTTACTTAATGAGATTGAGAATCTGAAGCGTGAGGTGAAAGGAAAATTGCCAATCCCCAATTGCAAATATTATGTTCCTAAGGTTTCTGCTTGTGATAAGTATGCTATCGATATGTTATATATTCCCCCGCCCATTAGGAATAATGAACTTGCACATAAAGCATATCTCTCGTACCTTAAGGAAAGTTTGAAGGGTCTTTGTGAGATTGTTGAAGATGAAAGATTAGAAAAACCTTTTGATAGTACTATAGCCTATGCCTGCATGGATGCCAAACGATCTCAGGAACTCTTAGAGTATGTAATTGTCACAAGTCCGAAATCTAGCAATAGGCGAGATAGAATAGTTGTGCCTTGTTCTATGCCTAAAGCCAAGCATGTGACCCTTGATATGCCTTGTTTCATGTCGAAATTCAAGCAAGCAACCTTTGATGTGCCTCCTAGAATTTCAGATCCCAGCACTTCTAGATCAGGAATGCAGAAAGTAGTGAAGCCATGTAATGTTCCCATCGTTACTTCTACAGATGTTAAGATTGACACTAAAGTTAGTGGGTCAAAACCTAGAAGCAATGCAAAGAAGGATCGGATTACGCAAACTAAAAGTGTTAATGATAAGGAAGTGAAAGAACACCATAGGGACAAGAAGTTTGATTTGAACAAAAAGAATCGTGTTAGTTCTAGTATTAGCTCTAAGCTTACTAAAATTAATTCGAGGCCTCATACTGTCTGCAAAACATGTAAAAAATGTTTATTTTCTGGTAATCATGATAAATGTGATGTGTTATTTCTGAGGTCTAAGATTCATAACCCAGTTAAGAAAGTTTGGAGAGAAAAACAGATTAAGCAATCCTGGAAACCTACAGGGAATCTGTTTACAAATGTAGGATTTCAGTGGAAGCCTGATGAGTGTCTAAATACTCATCATTTTTGTACAAAATAAACTGCAAAATCATCTGAAAACACTCAGAAACACATCAAAATGATCAAATATATCACAAATCAGTGTTTTATGTGTTTTAAATGCAAAATTATCAAAATCAGATGAAAAACGTATCAAGTTTGCAAAATTGGCAGTTTTAGTCCCCCAAGTTTCATAAATTGTCAAAAATAGTCCCTGAGCCATAATTTCAAAAGCAAAAGTCACCAAAGGTCCTTTTAAAATCAAAAGTTGTCAAAATAAGTCCTTTGGTGAAAAATATACAAAGTTTGAGAAATTTACAAAAATGGTCCTCCAAGTTTGAAATTTGGCAAGATTGGCCCCTGGAATTTTGAAATTGGCAAGTCTAGTCCTTATACTTTTTGAGAGTGTCACTTATGGTCCTTGGAGAAACTTTGCTTAATTGGCAGGAGTAGTCCCTTGAAATTCAGAATTTACAACAAAGGTCCCTAAGTAATTAAAACCTTTTAATACCAATTTGGACCCTTGCACCCATTTGACCCCCCTGTCAATATGCAATTGTGAACCCCCTATTATTAACACTGCCTTGGTCAAATGGCAGTCAAACCCACACCCACTTGGCGCCCAAAACCACTACCACTGTAGCATCTCCTCTCCACAGCTGTAACACCAAAACCAGAGATGGTATTGCCAACCTTTTCAACCCCCCTCCTCACCTATCCATTCCCCTTGTCCCCTCCACTTACACTAACACCCAAAACCCATTAATATCAAAAAACCTGCTCAAATCTACCCAAAGACCTTTTGGCGCCAAAAACGACATATGGCACTTTTGACCAATCCAATGGCTATGGATTGGTGGGAATTCATCAGAAGTGAGAGAAAATGCATTTGGGTATAAAAGAAAGGCAAAAGGAAGCTAGTAGGAGAGTCTTCTAGTTTTTTTGTTTTTGTACTTATGTCGTTTTTATGTTAATCTTTCAATTCAGTATGAAATTTGTAATGTTTTGTTAAATTGTATCAACTTTGAATATTTAAAGGTATTGAAACTCATTCCAAGTACAAATTTCAGTTTATGTTTACATTTGATCTCATTTGTCCACTGTTGAAATTTTCAAAATCAAAAGCTCATTCAAAAGTTTCATCATACTTGTTTCTCAGTTCTATTGAGCCTAAATAAGCTTAGCATAGCTTTGTACAAGCTCTCATTCAAGTTCTCATTCATTTTGACATTTGGTCAACAAAAGTCAAACAAGGGGTAAATATGTGCAGAATTGGTCATTGGGTGAGGCAGACATGGAATGGGGTTGTTACTGAGTTATTGGGTTGATTTTGGATAGATTAGTGGTACCTTGGTTCTTGGATTCAAGCCATAGTGGCTAGGACCCTAGTAAGTGAATTTTTGAGTTTCTTTGCATTACCTTCAATTATAGTTAAAACTGGTTAAAATCTGTTCATAAAGCTGTAATTAGGTTTAGTGAATGTGGTTTGATCATTGATTCAAGTCTGAAAGGTGTTTGTCTCTTTTAATCTTTACAACAGTCAAATACAAGGGTGTTTGGATTAGAACTTATAACTGTGCTTAAGGATTGTTTATAGGTTAGGACTTGTTAGTTTATGTTTGTCTAACTAACGTTGATCCAATTCTGTCTTAAATCTGCACTTGCAAGAGCTCATGGTCAAAATTCCATTTAATCTGTCCTTGATGCTCAACTGTTGAAGTTTTCTCAAAACAAAAACTGGTTTTGTATCTCAAATTCATAGAGATAGCTTACTTCAAGTTTATTTCATCATTAGATATCAATTTCAGTCCACAAATCATGATCAAAGTCCCATTTAGTCAAACTTTCTGTTTTGCTAAAAAGTCAAAAAGCTTGAAACTCAGTTTTGAGCTCAACTAGGGTGATTTTTATTGTACTCATTTCTTGGTCAAATCAAGTGAATCTTGTGTCTTTTTAAACCTCTCCTGGTCTAGTCTCTCATGTCCATTTTAGTTTATTTTTGCAATTTTTTCTATAAGCTCAAAAGAGCTTGTGAATGTGGTATTAAGTCCCCTGTGCAGGGCACTGTTGACTGCACAGGGGTTATGCAGGATTTGCAAGGTCTGCACAGGTCTTAGGTGAGCTTACCTAGGTCTGTATTTTGGTTTAATAACTCTCACCCAGGTCTTCTCCAAGTTCCAAGTTCTGTTTTCCTGTTTCTAGCTTATTTGGTTGCTTATTTGGTGGCTGCAAGTAGCACCCCTTTAGCTGTTTTAGCTTAAAATCTCAACACCTCAAATCTGTTCAAATTGCTAATTCAGAGGTTGTAGCTTGTTGAATCTTGTTGAATTTTGGTTGTTTTAGCTTATTATAACTTCCATATCAGTTTGGTGCTTGTTGTGCTCCATTTGCTTAATTTAGTGCTTATTTCAATAAGCACTTTCATATCAGTTTCTCTATCTTGCAAACAAGCCCATGTTTTTCCATTTTTCCTAGCTTCCTAGTATTATTTTAGAGTTATCTTGAATTTTTCAGATTTTTCCAAGCTTATTTACTATTTTTCTTAATTTAAATTAGTTTTTAAGCACTTTTAAATAGCGTTTAATACAAATAATTAAGAAAAGCTTCAAAAAAATAATTTTTCATTTTTCTTAGGTTTAGATAAATGTAAAAAGCTTAAAAAGTATTTTTCCCTATTTTTCTCCTTTTATTTGGTATTTTTAATAATTTAAATTAGTTTTAAATAGTTTTAAATTAATAATAAATACATAAAAAGTCTAAAAAATATATTTTCAGTTTTAAAATTAGTTTTATCATATTTTAGATTTTTCTAAGTCTTAATTTTATTTTTCTAGTCTTATTTCATATTTTCTTTTATTTTAGAGTATTATTAAATAGTTTAAATTAGTTTTTAATTAATAATAATTAGATAAATAGTTGTAAAAATAATTTTCTTTTTCTATAAATTTTCTTTTATCATTAGGTTTGTAAAAATGTATTTTTCATATTTTTAGGATTTATATTGTATAAGTTTCACGTTTTTATTTGTACGTTTACGTTATTTTTATTTAAACGTAAGTTTTAAGTTTTAAGTTTTAAACGTTCATCACTTTAAAAATAGTGATAGCGTTTATTTAATATTTTTTATCTTTTTAATTTTCTTAATTTGCATTTAAGTCGCTTTTATTTATTAACTTTTTCAGTAGTGTAATTATCTATCCAAATCCTTTCTGATCGCTATCATTAGTGATCATTCTATCGTCTGATCTAGTGTTTGCACACCATTGAGTCTCCGTGGGACTTAACGACCCGGGAATCCCCTGTATTCTCTGATCTTCATTGCATTTGTGCTTAATCTGTTTTAAGTCTATTACGGTTAGCCATTCACAAGTGGCTAGCTTGTGTGATTAGACTTGACTGTTTCGGACCAGATCAAAATTTTGGCGCCGCTGCCGGGGAGGCTTTAGCGTGTGTTTATCCATTTTCAGATCCATTGTTGCACATACCCCATCTTTTGTAAAAAGTTTTTTGTAAAGTTATCAGAAAATCCAAAAAGTTCATTAACACTTTTCCTAAAGTGTTAACAACGCCAAAAATATTTTCATTCTTTGTTTTTATCGTCATGTTTTTCAAAAATACCAAAAATATTCCTCTTTACCCTCTTACCTTTTTGATTCTTCATTTCTTATCCTCTGTTAACTTTTGATTCTTTCTATGTCTTATCCTCACCCTCTTGGTTGTCAATGGTGTGTTGGTCCTTATAATGGTGGCAATTGCCCCAGTTGTAGCATGGTGGAGTCAGGAAACGGGTCTGTCTATAACCAAGATCCCTATTCCTACCATAACACGACTGATTTATTCCATCAGCTACCACACTGTGAGACACATCAGTTGTACTGTTGTGAGTACTGTGGTGGTTCACAATCCAGTTCTGATTGTCAATCGGGAAACACGCTTGTCTATGAGCAGGTTCCTGATACCAATTATGACTACAACACATACCACTCACAACCACATCAGTTTTACTGTTGTGAGTATTGTGGAGGTCCTCACTCTAGCTCGGATTGTCAAACAGGGAACCCAATTCCTTGTAACAATTACGACTCTTCATATCATGACCAACCTCCACAGTACCAAATGATTCAAGCGACTCCTCAGGAAACTACGACAGGCCTTCTACTGAAGACTCTGGAGTTATTAAAAGAACTTAAGGAGGAGTCGGCTATGTCCTCCCAAGATAATCCAAATGAAAAATCCATGGAAGTGTTGTTAGCCGAAGAGCGGGCTGCTAAATTAGATTCCCAGATTGCCTTTGAACAATCTATTAGGGAGTCAATTGCAAAAGAAAAAGCGGCCAAATCTAGCTCTCGATTTCGTTTCATTCCTGATGACGATGATGATGAAGATATCCTTGATATCTTACAATTTTATAACGGTTCATCAAGTTCATCAGTTGAAATTCCTTCCATGAAAAGTCAGGGAGAAAAGACTATGATGGAATTACTAGCAGAAGAACAAATGGAAAGTATAAAACATATGTATGCTAGTCCATCTAATCTCCCTCAGTCTGTTGTTATCACACCCGATGTTCCCACTCACTCTCTAAACATGGGGGATGAGCTTCTTAGCACTATTCCAGAAATGGAATCGTCTAGTGTTGAGGACCTTATCCCAATCCCGAGAGAGTCACAGGGAATTTCTGATCATCTGTGTGATATCCCTTTCCCTCTTGAGTGTTCAAATGATCATCTTGAAACTTTCTCTGATCTTAGCGACGATTGTGCTTCCTATGGAGACATCGAGTACGTTGAGGCATCACTTCCACAATCTGATGCTGATCCCCTTCTTGAGGAGTTCTCCGGTGAACTCACTCACATCAATCCACTCTTTGATTTCGAAGCCGATCTGGGAGAGACTGAAAGTCTCATTGATAATGATCGTTCACTCACTTCTTACTCCAACAGTCCAATAGAGAATGTTGATCACTTTGTTCCCGAAACATTCGAAGCTACTTTCACTAATCCTCTATTTGAATTCGACTCTGAATTCACTCTAATTTCTGAGAATCCACTTTTTGATACTCAGACTGAGGATAGTGATGAGCCCACAATGGAACAAGAGTTCACAAATTCACATTATGTGATTGATTCTCTTCATGAGGAGTTCTCCTGTGAACTCTCTCATATCATATCTCCGCTGGAGTATGATTGTTTGGATGGCAAAAATCATGATCGGGGGGAGAGAATCTCAATTTGCATAGTTATGACAAATCCTCCCACCCTCCCAACCAAGATGCCTTCCAACCCAAAGAGCTCAACCAATAAAATCCAAATAAGTGCAACTGCACTTAATCCCGAGGAAGAAGATCTAGTTATGATTGTTATCATGATCTTCCTTCTTTTCTTCACCTACTCGGTGACTTCCTCTCTTCTTCACTCCTTCGGGAGTGAAGACACTATCTTTGACCCTGGCATTTTCATTTATCATTTGTGAGCCGGGTCTGTCTTTCTATGTATATCTCATCGGTGTGGAACTTTCACGTGCTTCAAATGTTTATCCAAACATCTTGAATGAAAGACCGATGGAGATTGTTTCTTCCACTTTGCTTCCCCATGAACCAATGAATTCGGGGTCGAGTCAAGCTAGCGACTCGGTAATCAAAAACAGTAGCTAAACATGGGTTTTCACCCGTGTGTTCCACCTAAGTGTGGGGGAGTTGCCCCACATGTTATATATATATAAATATATATAAAAAAAAAAAAAAAAAAAAAAAAAAAAAAAAAATCTCTTTCTAAATAATGGCCGTAGTATTTCCCTTTTACGTTCTTTGTTTCGGCATAACCGCCGGTACTTTGAATATTGAGGGCAATATTCATTTCTAAGTGTGGGGGGGGGAATTCTCGCGAATTTCATATATTATTTACCCAATTCCCCCGTTTTTGGCCAAATTTTTTTTTGGAGTAAGTGTTTTACACTTACTCATTTGGTTATCAGTCCACCATGTCTAACCCACAAAAGGATTGGCTAATCCACGAGCAAACGGCTCTTGGTAAAGATATATCAAATCCGTTTATATGGCTTGCAATTTGCCCAAAATTGTATGGTTCTCAACTCACCATATCCTAAAAAGTGAAGAGTTGGCTAGCCCGCAAGTTTATGGCTTGTGGTAAAGGCAGTGGAAAATCCATAATTGGTAATCAGCTCACCAAAGATAATATTGATAATTTATCTAAGAGTTGGCTAGTCCAGAAGGGTACGGCTTCTGGTAAAGACAAATCAAATCCGTTGAAAGCTGGTGGTTTGCTCAAAATCACATGGTTATCGGTGTACCATGGTTCTTACTTGAACTGAAACATTTGGCTACTCCAGAAGTAATGGCTTTTGGTAAAGAGATTAAAATCCATTATGTTTTCACAAATCATTGCTAGGGACTAGCAATATCTTAGTGTGGGGGATTGATGAGTGTCTAAATACTCATCATTTTTGTACAAAATAAACTGCAAAATCATTTGAAAACACTCAGAAACACATCAAAATGATCAAATATATCACAAATCAGTGTTTTATGTGTTTTAAATGCAAAATTATCAAAATCAGATGAAAAACGTATCAAGTTTGCAAAATTGGCAGTTTTAGTCCCCCAAGTTTCATAAATTGTCAAAAATAGTCCCTGAGCCATAATTTCAAAAGCAAAAGTCACCAAAGGTCCTTTTAAAATCAAAAGTTGTCAAAATAAGTCCTTTGGTGAAAAATATACAAAGTTTGAGAAATTTACAAAAATGGTCCTCCAAGTTTGAAATTTGGCAAGATTGGCCCCTGGAATTTTGAAATTGGCAAGTCTAGTCCTTATACTTTTTGAGAGTGTCACTTATGGTCCTTGGAGAAACTTTGCTTAATTGGTAGGAGTAGTCCCTTGAAATTCAGAATTTACAACAAAGGTCCCTAAGTAATTAAAACCTTTTAATACCAATTTGGACCCTTGCACCCATTTGACCCCCCTGTCAATATGCAATTGTGAACCCCCTATTATTAACACTGCCTTGGTCAAATGGCAGTCAAACCCACACCCACTTGGCGCCCAAAACCACTACCACTGTAGCATCTCCTCTCCACAGCTGTAACACCAAAACCAGAGATGGTATTGCCAACCTTTTCAACCCCCTCCTCACCTATCCATTCCCCTTGTCCCCTCCACTTACACTAACACCCAAAACCCATTAATATCAAAAAACCTGCTCAAATCTACCCAAAGACCTTTTGGCGCCAAAAACGACATATGGCACTTTTGACCAATCCAATGGCTATGGATTGGTGGGAATTCATCAGAAGTGAGAGAAAATGCATTTGGGTATAAAAGAAAGGCAAAAGGAAGCTAGTAGGAGAGTCTTCTAGGTTTTTTTGTTTTTGTACTTATGTCATTTTTATGTTAATCTTTCAATTCAGTATGAAATTTGTAATGTTTTGTTAAATTGTATCAACTTTGAATATTTAAAGGTATTGAAACTCATTCCAAGTACAAATTTCAGTTTATGTTTACATTTGATCTCATTTGTCCACTGTTGAAATTTTCAAAATCAAAAGCTCATTCAAAAGTTTCATCATACTTGTTTCTCAGTTCTATTGAGCCTAAATAAGCTTAGCATAGCTTTGTACAAGCTCTCATTCAAGTTCTCATTCATTTTGACATTTGGTCAACAAAAGTCAAACAAGGGGTAAATATGTGCAGAATTGGTCATTGGGTGAGGCAGACATGGAATGGGGTTGTTACTGAGTTATTGGGTTGATTTTGGATAGATTAGTGGTACCTTGGTTCTTGGATTCAAGCCATAGTGGCTAGGACCCTAGTAAGTGAATTTTTGAGTTTCTTTGCATTACCTTCAATTATAGTTAAAACTGGTTAAAATCTGTTCATAAAGCTGTAATTAGGTTTAGTGAATGTGGTTTGATCATTGATTCAAGTCTGAAAGGTGTTTGTCTCTTTTAATCTTTACAACAGTCAAATACAAGGGTGTTTGGATTAGAACTTATAACTGTGCTTAAGGATTGTTTATAGGTTAGGACTTGTTAGTTTATGTTTGTCTAACTAATGTTGATCCAATTCTGTCTTAAATCTGCACTTGCAAGAGCTCATGGTCAAAATTCCATTTAATCTGTCCTTGATGCTCAACTGTTGAAGTTTTCTCAAAACAAAAACTGGTTTTGTATCTCAAATTCATAGAGATAGCTTACTTCAAGTTTATTTCATCATTAGATATCAATTTCAGTCCACAAATCATGATCAAAGTCCCATTTAGTCAAACTTTCTGTTTTGCTAAAAAGTCAAAAAGCTTGAAACTCAGTTTTGAGCTCAACTAGGGTGATTTTTATTGTACTCATTTCTTGGTCAAATCAAGTGAATCTTGTGTCTTTTTAAACCTCTCCTGGTCTAGTCTCTCATGTCCATTTTAGTTTATTTTTGCAATTTTTTCTATAAGCTCAAAAGAGCTTGTGAATGTGGTATTAAGTCCCCTGTGCAGGGCACTGTTGACTGCACAGGGGTTATGCAGGATTTGCAAGGTCTGCACAGGTTTTAGGTGAGCTTACCTAGGTCTGTATTTTGGTTTAATAACTCTCACCCAGGTCTTCTCCAAGTTCCAAGTTCTGTTTTCCTGTTTCTAGCTTATTTGGTTGCTTATTTGGTGGCTGCAAGTAGCACCCCTTTAGCTGTTTTAGCTTAAAATCTCAACACCTCAAATCTGTTCAAATTGCTAATTCAGAGGTTGTAGCTTGTTGAATCTTGTTTAATTTTGGTTGTTTTAGCTTATTATAACTTCCATATCAGTTTGGTGCTTGTTGTGCTCCATTTGCTTAATTTAGTGCTTATTTCAATAAGCACTTTCATATCAGTTTCTCTATCTTGCGAACAAGCCCATGTTTTTCTATTTTTCCTAGCTTCCTAGTATTATTTTAGAGTTATCTTGAATTTTTCAGATTTTTCCAAGCTTATTTACTATTTTTCTTAATTTAAATTAGTTTTTAAGCACTTTTAAATAGCATTTAATACAAATAATTAAGAAAAGCTTCAAAAAAATAATTTTTCAATTTTCTTAGGTTTAGATAAATGTAAAAAGCTTAAAAAGTATTTTTCCCTATTTTTCTCCTTTTATTTGGTATTTTTAATAATTTAAATTAGTTTTAAATAGTTTTAAATTAATAATAAATACATAAAAAGTCTAAAAAATATATTTTCAGTTTTAAAATTAGTTTTATCATATTTTAGATTTTTCTAAGTCTTAATTTTATTTTTCTAGTCTTATTTCATATTTTCTTTTATTTTAGAGTATTATTAAATAGTTTAAATTAGTTTTTAATTAATAATAATTAGATAAATAGTTGTAAAAATAATTTTCTTTTTCTATAAATTTTCTTTTATCATTAGGTTTGTAAAAATGTATTTTTCATATTTTTAGGATTTATATTGTATAAGTTTCACGTTTTTATTTGTACGATTACGTTATTTTTATTTAAACGTAAGTTTTAAGTTTTAAGTTTTAAACGTTCATCACTTTAAAAATAGTGATAGCGTTTATTTAATATTTTTTATCTTTTTAATTTTCTTAATTTGCATTTAAGTCGCTTTTATTTATTAACTTTTTCAGTAGTGTAATTATCTATCCAAATCCTTTCTGATCGCTATCATTAGTGATCATTCTATCGTCTGATCTAGTGTTTGCACACCATTGAGTCTCCGTGGGACTTAACGACCCGGGAATCCCCTGTATTCTCTGATCTTCATTGCATTTGTGCTTAATCTGTTTTAAGTCTATTACGGTTAGCCATTCACAAGTGGCTAGCTTGTGTGATTAGACTTGACTGTTTCGGACCAGATCAAAGCCCACAGGTCGAATATTAACAAATGGCAAACCTTACCCCTCAGCTAGATCCACTATGCCTAAAATAGTGCCTGTTAAGGTTTGGAAGCCAACTGGTAGAATAATCCCATTAAGCACAAAATGTCATTTGACTAAGTCCGATGCTTCTACTAGTTCAGCTCCTAGGAATAATGCCATTGCATCTAGGGTTTCTGCTGATTCAAAGATTGTTTGTGCTAACCAAAAGGAACCCATCAGCACGTGGGGATCCAATGTTTCTAATTCTCTGTCTTCGTCTGTTGTCCAAAGCAGGTCGTACAAATCGTCCCTTGGTATTTGGATTCGGGCGGCTCTAAACATATGACTGGGCTCTTAACAATGACGTCTGTTCACATCAGTTCAGGCCTCGTTATTCAACATTATGGCGTCTGCAGATATCTCTTCAGGCCCCGTTCCTTAAAGAAAAGAAAGGTGTACGCTTCAGTGCGCTTTATCTTCAAAAGAAGAGAAATCTTCAGGTTTATGACCATTATCATCGACACTCTTCATCAACAAACTTCATGTTTTCCCACGCTCTGTCAACCCTCAAGTGGATCTACGTTCATTGGTGTTTAGTCTTCTTCACTTGTTTAAATCAAAAATGGCAACTTCGGATGCAATTTTTGAGGGGGAGAAGAGTGCATATACTACATGTTGATGGATGCTTGAATTATGGTCATCGGGGACTCTCCTCCAACGCCTAATGTTAACTGGGATCTATTGTTTAGGATTTAGTGTTTCAACCTATGTTTGATGAATACTTCCAACCTTCAACGAATGTTGATCATCTAGTTCCTGAAGCTCCTGCTCCGGTTACTTCTGACTCAACTGGTTCACCATCTAAGAAGTACTACTCAGACTAATCAAGAAGCCTAATCTCCAGTTACTCCTCAAGGTGTTGTTAATGACTATCATTGTAGTTGCACCCATGAATAGTGATCCGCTCTTTGGTATTCCTTTGCCAAATCTTCACGGATCATTGTTTCATTAAGGAAAATCAACCACATGAACATTAAGGAAAATGACATCCTCATCCGCTCGAAGACATTATTGGTGAATCTTCCAAATCAGTCTCTACATGTATACCTTTAGGAAGAATGCATTGATGTTGAGTAATCATTTGTTCCGGTTCATTCAGTGGGTCAATGTACATCCGATTGTATGTTTATTCATGTGTTGGGCATTTGACGCAAGTTGATTACTTCGAAGTTAATATGTTATCACTTATTTGAGATTGAAGTTGACTTTCACAAAGGCGTGTTCTTATTTGATAACTTGCTCAGGCTTAAGAATTTGAGTTGAAGTCTTGGTTTATCTAGTTACCAGCAGTCGGGATGGATGGTTGGAGACCTGGTTAACTATCACTATTAGGAGTTACGTTGTTTTACTCAGTGTCACATGTGGATGACGATGTGGATAATCTCAAGAGGTGTTAATGTCTCATACTTTGTTTGAGTAGTGAGTACTTAGAGATTTGCTTGAAGCAGAGATTCTCGACACCGTTCTTCCAACATTAGTGCAAGCATAAGTCACAACTGCGGGTAAATTCTACTTCAGTTTCAAGTTTGGTATATCGGGTTTGCTTCATCACAGGTCACGTCAATTTTTCCACATATGGGTTGGTAAAGATAGTCAGGGAGAGTTTCCGTAGCAGTAGATTCTCACAAGATACATTTGTGCTAAACTTTGTTCTTCTCTATTCTCAAGAATATTGGGTATGTATAATGTGTTGCTGATTCTGAGGTATCAAAACCAGCAAGGGGGAAGGAGACATACATCTAAAAGCACTAAAGCACAAAGAGTACACATGATGAACTTAACACTTCTACCTGATTGAAGTTATCCCGGGAAGACAAAGGTCATAACCGTAGAGAAACTCAGTGTTTAACTCGTAGCCTTTGGTGTATTATTCCAACTATTTGGGGGAAGGATATATTATTCCAACTATTTGGGGGAAGGATGTATTATTCCAACTATTTGGGGGAAGTGGTCTCTAGATACTTTTGGTATGTGTTAACTCAGCTTTCAGTAGGAAGAAATATGAGAAGAATATTTGGAGCATGAGATGATATTGCTTATCGACATCTTCGATATCGGTTATGATAATGTGCTTCCGGTTAGTGCTTCATGTACTCAATGTAATGATGATTTCGATGAGATCGCAACCATCAGGGGAGAGATATGTGTACATCAGGGATGCACAACATGTTCACATGATCGAGCTTAATTAGTTATTCCGGAGTTGATATCCGCAGAGATGATCAGTGACTCAACATGTTACTTGGATGTCATCGTCTCTTCTCTTGTTGGGTACATGTGTACATTATGGGCTGATTGGTTATACGTAAGATAACTGGAATGCATCTGGTGAAATGAAGGTGTTGATATATTGTTCTCCCGAATAGACAACTGCTCAAACTCGAAGAGTAATGTTTACATCGGGGATGCACAACAGGTTCATGTGATCAGGCTTAATCAAGTATCCCGAGTTTGATAACCGCAGAAAGGATCACTGGTTCAACTTGTTACTTCGGTGTTTTCATGGTTCTTTGGGTTGTTTAGCTTCATTCAATGAGACTGTTTGCTTCACTTCTATTACTTGGGGAAAGTGGTCTCACTTCGAAGATTGTCGTTTTGGGGGGAAGCTACCAAAGATTCACATCTAGAAGGCTCATGTTCAGACGATTTTCTTAAAAAGCCTCGAATGCTTTGGTGGTGAAAGTTTAGGAGATGTTGATTACTTTCTTCTACAACGTGCTGAACGACATCCGTATCTCGGTACTCAATCATCATCCTCTTAAGCTAAATTATCTTCTTTGTACATATTTTTTTGAAAAACAAAATACAAAATTACAAAACCTTCAAAAAGCAAATAGAAAAATATAAAACTTTCAAAATCCATAAAAATTTGAAAAATCTCGAAAAATTTCAAAAAATATTGTCATTTTGTCATGTTTTTCTCGATTCAAAAATATCTACGGTCTTTGTGATGTCATTCAAAGAATGACACAGGACTTTAGATATTGTTCGAATGTTCTTAAAAAAAATAATCGAAAAAATCAAAAAATCAAAAAAAAAATTGGGAGAAAGTGAAACTATGGTTTATTGTCATTTCAGGCAGTAACCCGCTTTTCAAAGAAAGAACAGAGCCATGCTTTATCTTGGTTTTCAAATTTCTTGCTCTGATTCTTTAAACTAATCCTTACTATATAATGAAAACTAGTTGTTTTGAAAAATAACTCGGACTCTATTTTTGATAATCATCCGGACTTAAAAGTTTGTCAAAATATCTATCTCTCAATCAACAACTTTTGTCATTGATTGAGGGGGAGAATGATTTCAATTAAATTATAAGGTTATTTGTCACTCAATTGTTTTTCAAAAGATAATCATGCATGTTTATTCAATGGAGTTTAAAGTCTTAAAATCCGATTCTTATCAGATAAAACGCTTTTCATAATCAAATCACAATTCTCCTTAAAAAGCTCTCAAAATCAATTTAAATCTACAAGAGATCACAAAACTCAAATGATTTGATAATTGTGATCGGGGGAGAATTTGTGATTTAAATTGGATTTAAATTGATAATTCGGTAAATGGTTTTATAAGGATGTACAAGCTCTCCTTCCCACATGTGCCAAACGATTTCAAATTTTCCATGCACATGTTAAGGGGGAGCATCTATTTTAAACCACAAATATTTGAAATGTGATCAATGTGCAGGTTCCCTCTTGTATGTGCAAAACACTTTCATACCTCAAGGCACATATTGAGGGGGAGCAAGTTTATGAAAACCTCATCCTTCCCTTATATACTTTATCTACTTGTTTTGATCAGGGAAGTGATGTTGATATCTTTTAGAAAATGGTAATCAAAGAAGTTAATTCTTTCTCTTGCCTCCGTGTGCAAAACGATTTCAAACACTTGATGCACATGTTGAGGGGGAGCTCTTGTTCTAAAAATATCAAAACAATTCAGGTACAAAATGCTTTGTCACAAGTATCTGGATTGATTTTCAAATGGTTTTCAATTGGTTCCAATGGCAGATGAACAATACCAAATAGACCGACCAAATTTACTTTATGTACGGTGATATAAGGATGATAAGGTTAGGTATTTGTTCCCATGATCCGCCAGAACCAGAGGGATCTACCCAGGGACAATCCACTAGATAGTGTAGAAGTCCTTAGGTATATTGGAAAAAGGAGAAATATGAGATGTGGGAAGAGTGCGGACTAAGACTGAACTAATACTGGAATAAACCCAACAAGGTTCTAGTTATGAAGTCTCGGTAAGCACTGAAGGGGTTGAAGAATGAAAAAGAATTGAATGTGAAAAAGGGTGAAAAGAAATAGCCCTGCATTTATTCAACCTTAGGGCAGAAACCGGGTTCAATTCATATGCTACTGGTGGTTACCAAGGTAACATCGGTATTGAAGACAAGACGTCATGGACCCAGTGACGCACTGCACTACATCTTCCCAAACCACTCAAGTTCCTATTAAAAGGGCTTGTTTCATTCTCACGGGGAACCTACATAATCAATCGACTTTCTCTTAGAGATTGTTGATATTGAAGAAGGAGACCCTCTCCCTAGTCTCCGGCACAGGAACCAAATATGCACAAAATTGAGTCTAGAGCCACGAGATCATCAATAAATCTCATTAGGACACTTTCAATGAAGACTCTGTTTCACACAATGTGGAAAGAGAGATTATATCTTGAGTCCTACGCATTATCCTTGTGGTATTTCCAAAACATTTGAGTGATATGCAAACATATTCACAATGAAGATGGAAAGCCTTCTGGAGCCAACATCAAACAAGCTCCTGGTGGGTGGCATGTGAGATCTATCCAATAGATCAACCATGTGACAACTGAACAGAAACAATGGGGCGATTCAATCTTTTGAATCAATCCTGGTTCAGGTTATGGATTGACGGATACCTTGAAAAACCGGTCATTGTGCTTAAAAACTCTTTTCTTTAGCACATCGACTGTGTACTTACATTTCAAAATAAAAGGTGTTTATGATTGATAATTGATTTTCATCAAAACTTTCGTTGTATTGCAGAAACAATTTCTATTGAGCAGTACACGATTGTTTTTCAAATCTCTTCTTATCAATCGGTGAATCTCAATTCGCTAGTTCACTCACTCTGTGTTGTCTTCTTTGAGACGTTCCGGTTTGAGAACAGCTAGAACAGCTGCGAAACCCTGTCAAGGAAATTCTTCGGAATTATACCTGATCACAGGCAGTACTTGTACTGATCAACGGGGAACCGTGGGCCGTGTACCTCAATTCAACGAAAGTGACCAAAGACACTTTCGTGCGCTTTATTGCTAAATGTTTTTTGCAGGTACACCCTACGTTTGCAACTGATCAAAATGAAGCGGTCAATCCATAGCCGCATGCTCACTCAAAACATTCATCTCAAAAGAAATCATGATTAGTGCATCAATAACTCTGATATTTTCACTCCATGCTTCTGCTACGCTGCTGCCAATATCATGAATCAACGAAAGCTTCCGCTACTCTGATGAGAAGATATCATGATCCAGAATGTGAGCATGTCGGTCCATTTGTCACAACATCATATAATACCAACACCACAATGGATGAGTCAGAGATTGATGTTTGCTGATGATCTCAAAAGCTGGCTCAAGAAATTACCATCACGTGGATCAGTAAAAAGACCTCCACTTGGATTAACCAAACATGCAATGAGAAGAATCGATGACTACGAGCTTCGGAGCAAAGTACTACATCAAGAATGCAAGAACAATTTTAATGTAATATCTGTTTGTATTCAATGTAATTTTAGTATATGTTTGAGGTGACCTCCCTTAGGGGGAGATTGTTAGGATTTAGTAAATCCAGTTATTAAAGAGTCGGTCACCTCAAGTATATGTAATTATTAGAAAGCTCGTAGTCGTAGATTATTATAAGTTAAGTTGTATTTAGTTTAAGTATCACCGTGGAGGACGGATGGGTCTTTACCCACTGTATGCCTGATCCACAGCCCGATAGGTGGCGATTTATGTAAAGACTATAAATACTCTCTACCTTCCAAGGTAGAGAGTTGGAGCTCATAATAAGACTTTTCTTTCTCTCACTAAAGTTCCCTAAACCTCTAACTTTCCCTCTCTAGAACTCTTTGTACGCCTATTTGATCTTATGGTTTAGTGTGTTTATGAAATCCAATATGTTACACATGTCAAGTGACATGTGTCACCCCCACCCCCGCAAAAAAAAATCCCGCAAAAAAAAATTTTGGGCAAAAAAATTTTTTTTCCCGCCAAAATTTATTACTGCATCACAGTTTTAAAAATACTGCATCACAATCATAATTTTGATGCAATAACTTATAATCTTAATGCACTAAAATCATGATTATGATGCAGTAACTTTATAACCGTAATGCAGTAACTTATAACCTTAATGCACTAATAAATTTTGGTGCATCTTTATTATAAGCTACTGCATCATAGTTAACATTTAAGTACATCAACTATGATGCACTAAAATCAAGGTTATAACCTTAATGCACTAAAATATTGATTGTGATGCAGTAAGTTTATAACAGTGATGCAGTAATTTATAACCTTAATGCACTAAAATCATAATTGTGACGTAGTAACATATAACCTTAATGCACTAATAAGTTTTGGTGCATCTTTATTATAAGTTACTGCATCATAGTTAATAGTTAAGTGCATCAAGTATGATGCACTAAAATCAAGGTTATAACCTTAATGCACTAAAATCATGATTGTGATGCAGTAACTTTATAACTGTGATGCAGTAATTTATAACCTTAATGCACTAAAATCATGATTGTGATGCAGTAAAAAAAATTGGCGGGAAAAAAAAATTGCCCCAAAAAAAAATTTTTTTGGCGTGAAAAAAAA